>KL268431.1:0-18213 GCA_000699545.1 Podiceps cristatus
ACGCAGTCGCCTGAGGTTCCCCGTTCGTGGGGGCTTCGCGTAGTCCGCTGCGGACTCCGTGTGGTCGGTGGGAGTTACTGCCTGAGCTCGCGCACTGCTGTTTCTTCTTCGAGATATTTTTTTATTATTATTATTTGAAAAATGGAATTTGCGACTGTAACCCCAACGTAAAAGTTGGGTATTTCCTTTGAAGTTAAGCCTTGTGGGTCGCAGCCGCTCTCGCGCGAGGCCATTACAGTACTTGACTGATAGCGCCGCCTGCTGCCTCGTGGGAAGACTGCGTTGTTCGGCGGGCAGCCGGAGCCGTGTTCGTTCCTTAGGTAGCCTGCTGTCATGGTAACCGGTTTCTGCGCGCAGGAAGTCTGCACAGCAGGACATATATCAGAGTGATAAACATTTAAAAAATGTTTAATACATATGTTAAATACAGTGTGTGACGTCAGGGAGAGGCAAGGAGAAGCCTAAGAAATCAGAGTTGTACTTCTGTGGCCAAAAGAAAACTGAAGGTTTTCCCCTCTCTCCTAGGTGTGCATGAGACTGAGTGGTGTTTGTAACCCACTTGAGTAGGTGTTCCCACCACCTGGCCCTGAGGTCGTCCTTTTCCACCTTGGGTGTGTGTTGTGGGGGATTTTGTTGTTTGGTTGGTTTTTGCCAAAAGTCCTCATGACTGCTGTAATCAAGATACTTAATGAGGTGGATAAACAAATCAACCCCACTTAGGGTATTTTTGAAGGGTTGGGTCCCTTCAACTGATGCTATAATGTCGAGGTAGCCAATTCATCAACTCCAGGATTTTCCAGATTTTGAAAACTTCAGGTGGCTTGGGCTTTGGACACTGATTTCAGCAGCAGTGTGAGTTCTTTGCCCATACTATATGTAGAAGTACGGTCACTTACCTAATGCTACATTAGGTAGTAAAATAACAATTACACGTTGTGCTGGTAAAATAACTTGTTTTTTAGCCAGGGCAATACTTTGAATTTGTAAAGTCTTGCATTGCAGTACTGAAGACTTCAAAAGTAACTTTGAAAGTAGATTTTTGTTTCCTGTCTTTGTACTAGAAGGCTTACAACTGTTTTTCAACAGCTGCTTCTCTTCAAATTCTAAGAAATACATATATTAACAGATTTTAAAGCTCATTTTTGATGTTGACCAATGTGTCAGAATGCTTGAGTAGCTTGTTTCCTTTTTCTTTTAGATACTTAATGTGTAAAAGCATTAAATAAGCATATTTTCATTGAAAATTGTGTTCTGCATCATTAGCATGAGAAATGAATGTTGCACTTCCATGGCAGCCAAGACCATGGCTCTTGTACCAGCAGTATCTATATGCCTATCGACTTCCTTGTGCTGCTTCACGCACTTGTTGGGTGCCTCTGCTATGCACATTGTCTGGCAACCTAGAACAGGAAACATTTCACAGCAAGAAGTAGAAGCCAAGTTAGGTCAGCTTAAGGTTGCTGTGGAGTTGCAGTCTGATCTCAGTTCAGATGCCTTTTAGCTGGGGGTGCAGCCAAAGAAGTGGTCTCTTCCTCACCTCTTGCTTCACTCTTGCCCTTGTGTTCTTATGCTAGTGCAAGTGTTCATGTAACTGCAGAATGAGTTTGGATCAAAAATGGATGAACATGAAAAATACTACAGTTGTTTTTTTTCCTGTGAAAGGTAGGATTGATTTCCTTGCACAGTAAAGAGCTGTTCTGGTACAATAGGAGGGTAAGAACTACCCTTTTTCTGTTTACAACAGAAATTTTCTGTTACATTATTTTTATTACTATGGAGCAGTGGAAGTTGCAGTCACCAACTTCGCTGGAGGGTGGTGGGAGTTCTTGGAGGATAAATGGAGAGGATTGACTTGTAACTTTCATTGAGAATTTGAAGTAGGAAGCATAGTGGGTGAGTAAATTGAGCATAAGCAACAGTATCTGGTGGGATGGAAGCAGATTCTGTCTAAGATACAGCTTCATGAAATGGTTTTGAACTTTGTGATGGCTTTAGTGGTTCTGTGAAGAAGAGGCTAAGCCACCTCCATCTCCAGTTCCTCTTCTGCATCCACTGATGCTGAGGTGGATCTGGTGCTTGCCTGATAGCATAGTAAGCTGATTAAATTCTGTACAATAGCAGGATACTAATTGGGTGAAATCTTCTTGCCAAATTTTGTTGAGCCAGCTTAATTTGAACTGATGTGTTAGAATTTGTGCAGAGGAGGTGCAGGAAAAGAGATTGGGCAAACCTTTTCTGGCTTTTAGTAATGATGTGTTGTTAATTTGGTTCTGTCACAATGAAATCATATTTGGAGTATGAATTCTAGTTTTGGCTTTTGTTTAATTGCTGGGTAAATCATGTGCCATGTGTATAGTTTGGTTCCTGTAATTTTCTCATTCCCTTACTGGGTGTCCAGTTTGAATGAGTACTTGTCACCAACAGCTGCAGTTTAAATGTGTGTTTAATGTTAAAATGCTTATATTGAAAAAGTGGATGCTACCTGTTGTAAATCACTACGTTTCAGAATACCAGATAACTTTGACTAGATCGAAGTTTGGAGTATCTGAAGTAGTGATAATGCCACATCAAGTTGAATTGTAAGGAAAAACTAATGTTTCAAAGTCCATGAATATAGAGAGATGAGTAATATTGACTAAAGTAGTTCGTGTTCTTACCAGCCAGGCAAAGTATGGTACATAGCTAGAACCATTAATTCAGGAGAGTCGAAGATGAGGGGCTAGAGTTTGCAATCCTGTGCTTGTTTTGGCTGGGAATAGTTAGTTCATTTTTTTCATAGTAGCTAGTATGTTTCTGATTTGTGCTGAAATAGTGTTGATAATACAGGGCTGCTTCAGTTTCTGCTGAATAGCACTTACACAGTCAAGGCCTCTTCTGCTTCTCCCCCCACCCCACCAGTGAGTGGGTTGAGGGTGCACAAGAAGCTGGGAGGGGAAACAGCTGGGACAGCTGACCCCAGCAGACCAAAGGGATATTCTATACCATATGGTGTCATGCTCAGCATATAATGCTGGAGGAAGAAGGAAGATGAGGGGTGTACCGAGTGATGGTGTTTGTCTTCCTAAGTAACTGTTACGCAGTGATGGGAGCCCTGCTTTCATGTTGATGGCAGAACACCTGCCTGCTGATGGGAAGTGATCAAATTCCTTGTTTTGCTTTGCTTGCACTGGTACTTTCTCCCTTTACCTGTTAAACTGTTTATCTCAGTCCACTTTTTTTTTCCTGCTTTTACCTTTCTGATTTTCTCCTCCATTCCACTGGAGGGGAGTGAGCAAGTGTCTGCGTGGTACCTAGCTGCTGGTTGGGGTTAAACTGTGACAGGTGCTCACCGTGCTTGTGTTGTATTTTAGTTCTTGTAAATAAATACCTTTGTAAAACACTTCAAACGTTATGCAGAGTGTGGAACACATCTTTGCTAGCATCAGTAACAAGGACTGGAACTGTATGTGGTCTGTTCATCTGAACAAAATTCTGAATTACTGTTTGTTTAGGGAGCATTTTGTCTTCATCTGCACTGAATGAATCTGACTCCTAGGTTGTGACAAAATGCTTTAGGACCATAAGGGTGTATCTGAAGCCTGGGTGTGCAAAGCACATCATGACTGCAGTTGCTCTATAGCCTTAACGTTCTTTGCAGTAGTTCTGTACATGAAATGTATGCTTAAGATTCTGCTTTGCTGCAGGCAACTTGGAAATAAGTTTGTAGCCATTTATGTTCCTGTTGTAGTTAAACTGAAAACCTTTTTTTTTCTGAGAGCATGAACAGTGAGGTCTGATTTCCTGTCTTACACCTAACTTGTAGCATAACCCTGTTACCTGTGCTCTAAGTCTGTCTGTAAGCTTACTCACATCTCAGGTATTCAGAGCTTTTGACCAGGAAGATGATTGAATTTGTTCTGTTGGATAATCAATTTACAGTAAATTGTATCTTTAAAGAATTTAATTTCTTGCTTACATCTGAAAGGAATTAAGTAAAATTCTGAAATTACTTTGACGTTCTTGCTATGTGTTTGGTGGTAGCAACACTGGACATAAAGCTTCCTATGTATAGTCAGGGCTACTTAAAGTAGCCTAGGTTAGGTCTAAATTTAAATTTTTAAAGCTGCTTAGAATAATTACTTCAACTTTTTTTTTCCAATGAATGGTGTATTTGCAGCAAGTACTTCCTTTAAGGAATTGGGAAGGTGCTATTGAAATTCATATCTGTAGGGAGATGCAGGCATTCTAGTGTCTTAAAATGTACTATAATAATTTGGTTGAAATATGTATTTGTTTAAATTTTTCAGTCTGCAAACGTGGAGGCCCAGTGTGCAGGTGTCTCGGAGGACAATACCCATTTGTCAACAACCAGTCAAGGCTATGTTTTACCAGAAGGAAAAATCATGCCAAACACGGTCTTTGTTGGTGGAATTGATATAAGGGTATTTATATACTTTTAACTGCTTAAGATAGATATAGGACACTTCAGTGGGAAGGAAATAGGAGTTTTAACTCCTGGGTTGGTTTTGTTTCTGTGGTGGTGTTTTTTGTTTGGTGGTGTTTTTTGTTTGGTGGTGTTTTTTGTTTGGTGGTGTTTTTTGTTTGGTGGTGTTTTTTGTTTGGTGGTGTTTTTTGTTTGGTGGTGTTTTTTGTTTGGGTCTTTACCAATTTTAAAGTGTTGCAGTGTCATGAGAGAATTTTGGAGCAAGTGAGTAACTTTAGTTCTTATGGCAGTAAAAGGTGGGTTTGAAAAATGGTACTGGCTGCTTTAAATTAGTTTTAAACAGTTGAACGTGTTTGAAGAAGTTTAAGACACTGTTTCTTTTAGATGAATGAAGCAGAAATTCGGAGTTTCTTTGAACGATATGGTACTGTGAAAGAGGTGAAAATAATCACTGACAGAACTGGTGTTTCCAAAGGGTGAGTAGAACATGAATAGTTGTTTTAAGTTGTAGCTTATGTGGACATAATTCTGTCATAGATGATACGAGCAGCTATTTAGCAACACACTTGACGTGCTTAAGCTTGAACAGTAGCTGCAGTTTTCTGTTGTGGTGAATTAACACTGAAACCTGTAAATCTAGATTGTATTATAAATCCAGCCAGATTTTGTTGACTTCAGTCTATTAAGGGAAAAGAGGGTTATTGTCACTTAACCAGTGGAAACAAAGCTTGAAACTTGTGTGATGGTTATGCAGACAGTTCTTTTGTAGTACTCTCCTGATGGCTGCAGTAGTTAACAACGTTTGGGAGAGAGTTCAGGGTGGTTAAGAGAAGAGGCGTGGTTTATTCAAGGCAATGGGACTGCACTCTTCTGATGCTCAGGGATAAGTTACTGCCCTTTTGGGTGAAGAGTGAAACTAAATAAGGGGAAAAAGTTGAAGCAAGGGAAATTCCCATTGGATATATAGGAAAACTCTGAGTTGTCTGTGGTGAAACACTGAAATAAGGATGTGTAGGACATTAGCCTGTTGAGTTTTGGGGAAACTCTCCCAGTTCTGAAGTTATCCTTGCTTTGAGAAGGAGGCTTCACCCTCTGAAGGTTCCTTCCAGCCCATTTTTTTCTGATATTCTATGAGCAGATCCTGAAGTCATGGGTTTTCTTAGGCATATGTAATAATGCACAAGCTGGAAATTTATTTCCTCATATATCCCTTGCTAGTCTTCATGGTGAATTCTTATGTGCAATTAGCCAGTGTATGTTCTGAGTATTAGTAATGATTTAGCATACTTCATTAATTGACAACTGTTCCTATAATGCTCTGGAATGATGTTTGTTTTATAGACTAGGTCAACTTGAGGGGGTAGTGAAATAAATTGAAAAATGTCTTTGAGGATTAGTTCCCCCACTGGTGTTACTGTTCCTTAATGTCTGCTTTCATCCAAACCTCTGTAGTAAATACAGAATTTCATGATAATTCAGATCTTGATAGTTAAATTTTTTGTTTGTTTGTTTGTTTTTGGTTTTTTTTAACTTTCTGAGTTAGTAATATCTATAGTACTCATCTTGAGTAGCTGAAATGGAAGAATAGCCCTTACATCTATCTTGTATTATTCTAGAATCTGGCATTCAGTTCCTTTCATCTGGCTCAGTAGTATATGCTGCTTAGTTGGTAGTAAATGCATTTTCATGCTGAATTATAGACTAATGTTCTACTTGATACTTTTGGCGTGCAATATAATGTACCTAGTATATATGCTGTTAATTGACCTTGTTCAAAGTGATTTAGCTAACAAATCAAAAGCTGGTTATTGAATAACCTGTTTTTTCTTTTCAGGTATGGATTTGTGTCTTTCCTGGACAATGTGGATGTTCAAAAAATAGTAGAAGTAAGCCCATTGTCTAAATTACCTGAAGAAGTTGATATATGAAGGCTGGAGATGTGTTTAGGGGAAACCAGGTCATCTACCCTGTAGAGTAAATTAGGACAAGGGAAGTCTAGGGCTTCCCAAAAGTTATTTGCTGAAATCTCTACTGGTGATAGAATCTTGTATATGTATAACAACTGCAAAAATAATGTATGTTAAAATATTTCCCTCTCTGAAGTCTTTACCTCAGAAAACTCCCCATGTCTCTGGAGGATGAGCAGTCTTTCATTTGCTTCTGACTCTCAAATAGGGAAGTAGATCTGAAAGAGACAGATCCAGATGAATGGGCCAGGCACAAATTTAGTGTTCTGTGATGTGTTCCTTTATGTTTACTGGCTGTCCAGCTTCTTAAGGGGGAAGAGAACGTGTGTGAACAAAGCAGCAATGAAACTCCAGAGGGAAATTCTTGATTCTCAGCAAAAGACTTCAAAAGCTTGCTGTTTTTTAACTCTTATGGTATGATGACAAAAATAGTGCTGTATTGAGCAACAGACTTTATCTGGGAATACCTTTTTTTTTATCATGGGTTATACTTAATGCACTAGTGTGGAATGCTTGCTCTGAGACAACAATCTCTGTAGAGACCTCTTGAGTAGCATTGGTGTTTGAGCCATGTACACTGATCCTTCTGCATGCATTTCTGCAAGACTAAAAACGATCAGTGTATCTCTTACCAGTGATTTTGAAAGACCCAGAGGTATATGGCAGATTTTCTTTTCAGTGCAAATATCAGGTATACAGGCAATACAAATTACTGCCTTGTCAGGAAGAAGCGTGTCCAGATAGAAATAATCTTATAAAGCTGTTGGCTTCTGGAGGGGATGGAAAAAGGGAATGAATGGACACTTGCATTTTGGAGATTGAGTCATAAGCAGAGATCGCCTCGCTAAACAACATATTTCAGGCATTGTCTGTACTGAGTGGTTACAGTGTTTTAAGTAAATGAGCGAGATGGAGCCTCTCTCTGGTTAGAATTGCTCTGGATGCCTGTGTTCATCTGCCTAGCTCTGTAGCTTTGTGCCCCCTGAAAGTATATTTTTCTTCTGTCTTGATTCTGATTCCATTTGTAACTGCACTCTGGTCCAGCACAAACCTGTTTGCAGTTAGGAACAGAAAGCCACCTTCTGCTTTGAGAGGAGGCCTCTCTTCCAAGAGTTCTCATTGCTTAGGTGAGAAAAGTGGTTGCATGGTTTTGGGCACAACAGATTTGCAGGTTCAACTAAAAGGAAAAAAACCCCACAAACCAAAACCCCAAACAAACAAAAAAACCCCCATAAAAAACAAGCAACCTGTCAAACTAGTCAAGGTATTTCACCTTTTTTTCCACCCACATCTTACTTTATTCTTATCCGTATGAGAAGATGACCAAATGAGACACTTTTATATCATTATTTTTCTGCTTATTTTTACAATCAACAATAAAGTTGCTGTTATCTGTTCAAAGCACTTCAGCAGAAATGGGAGCAAAAGCTTAGTGAGGTGTCTGTTAAAATTGCAAGCTGTGTATTTTCTTGTGAAGCAGACAAGTCCTTAGTGTTAAATGAGAGGGAAAATTAGACTATGTATCTGCATCTAATACTGATTTTAATACTTGGTACTAAATTTATATTAATTTGGGGTAAAACAAAGTCTTACACTTCTGATGTGTAAAGCATTTGTAAACCTCAGTGTAGCTCTCCGAACTGTAACAAGAGTACCTATTTCAGGTAGTGTCATGTGTGCTGTGCACATCATAGGTAGGTAAACATGTTTCTTCTCATCATCTTGGCAGAGTGAGATCAAACCCAAAGGTGAATTTTCTTTTGGGAGTTTCATGTGGGAAAAGTTCCTGAGTATCTGAAAAAACATTGGTCTGCTTAAATTCACGTATTAAAGCAACTTTCTATATTCCAGACTTAAACTGTAATTTTGTAGAGAACAAAAATCTTACAGACCCTCTTCTACAATCAGTTCAAATAGACCTTGGAAGTGTAAGGATGTTGTGGTGCCATTTCAGCCTACATCCATTGATGAATATTTTTTCTAGTTTTCAGACTGAGCAGTTCTGCTGAAGAACACAGAATTCAACTTCTGCACAGAGGGAGGGTGCTTGAAATTCTTCCTGTGCTTTTGTTATGGCCCTGGATACTGTGTTGGCAAAGCAGTACTTGGTCATTGACAATCTGAAATCCTACCTTCTGTTTGAACTAGCATTTGGACAGAACTTTCAGAATGAAAGTTTAGATGTGTCTTTGGCATTTGCTGACTAATGAGTGCTTCTAGCCCTGTTTTGCAAGTCTTCCAGATGCTTGTAGTCCTGGGTTTGGGCATTTGAGGAACATGGGAACCATATTTCAGTTTAACTCTTTCTTGATGAGTCTGTGTGCTGCATAGATGCTTTGGCCAAAAAGTGGTGAAATACCAGCACATTTGTTGGATGTTCTGAAGGAGCTCATATGAAAATTTCTCTAGAGGGAATTCAGTAACATGCAGGTGTAAACAGTAGTGCTTAGACAGCTTTCCATTTCCTTTAGTATTAGGTGGACAGCTTCTAACATGTTACATGAATCCTGTTAGGAAGCTTGTGAGAAGGAAGGTAAATGGCAATGTAAACAGGGTTTCAATGGACTATGGTCACTCTACGTTAATATCTTTACAGAGGCAAGAATAGTTCAAATCTGTGTGTATAAAACCAGAAGGCTGACAGTTCCTACTGTAGTTGCAAAGAATAGGTTTGGAGAGTCAAGTCAGTAGGCAGATGGGTGTGCTGAGGGTATTGAGAGAAATGAAAGGTAAAAGGCATAAGGTGTTGAGGTGGGAGAGAAGAATGGAGGATGTTGAGCCTGTGTAGAAGTTGATGATACTGTGCTGTAGGAGTAGAGTACAGTTTCTTTTAGAATCAAACCAATCACCTACCTCACTGATTCCCCAGCTTACAAAATAACCTGTCTTTCAGTCACAAATCAACTTTCATGGCAAAAAGCTGAAATTGGGGCCAGCGATTAGAAAGCAGCAAAACTTGTGTAAGTATATATAACAATTTGTTCATATTACAAACTTGGTTTTTTCTTAGTTACAGATTAAAACCCTTGCAAATACTTTTATCTGTTGTAATACATTACAATTAAAATTCAGAACTGAAGTTTGACCTCACTACTTGTGTGATGTACAGTTTTGATAATAAAACTCAGGTTGGTAGCGCAATACAATACAGTTCATGTTGATTTAAGTCTAAGTCAAAACACTTAATGTTTTTTTGCAGCTTGAATTCAAATTACTAATGAAATACGTGTGAAAATGTCTTAATACTTTTTTCTTTGCTTTGAAACAAGGTTCTTACGTGCATCCCAGACCAGTAGTCTTCAATCCTCCTGCACCACAGTTCCATAGTGTATGGGGTAATCAAAACACAGAGGCATACATGCAGCCTCCAGCTGTAATGAGCCCAGTAACACAGTATGTTCAGGTAAGGCTGTTCATGCCACTGACTTTGAATCATAATTGGGTATTTTTGAAGGTGCAGGCATATACAGCTTCAGGAATATGTATTGAGATTCTAGTCTTACCTTACCTGCTTGTTTTCATAGTACCTTCCCCAGTAAGAAACACCCGACTTCACGCCACTTTGAAAGAACGCCAACAACCTTGAAAAAATTATTCAGTGAGAGATGGGGAGGTACTTGTTATTTTGAGAATGAGAAAGCTGTTGAAAGTGCAGCTAAGATTTAATTAAATAACAGTTCTGAAGTGATCTTAGTACTTACCACAGATGCAATTCACAAATTGAATTCATCCAGATATTCACTGTACTGCTGCCCTGCCTCTGAATAAATTACAAACTTTAAAATGTACTTTTTTTAAAACAAGTAAACAGCTGTGACCAGTCCAATATGCCTACAGGACACCAATTTATTGGCACTTCAGATAAGCGTGCTTACTGAGGTGTAGGCAGAGTACTTCTGGCCTTGTGTCCTGTACTGGGAATAAAACACTTCACAGATCATGGTCTCTTCCTGTGTTAACTGTATATGATATAGCAATACAGCAGGGCAATATTATTTTCAAATGGATTCTGTTTTATATGTTTTCTTTGGCAAATGAAGGTGAGCAAACTGCAGTGGCATGCAGAAATACTTTTTTTTCCTAAGGCGGAGAGCTTGATAGTAGTACTCTTGCTGATTCTTCATTTTTACTGAGACTAATTCTCTTAAATGCTGGAATGTGGCTTTATTCTCTGAAGAAGCTGTGGAATTTCCAGGTTAACACTGTGTCAGAGTACTTCCAGTGAAGAAATGCTGGGAAGATGCCTGAATTGTAATACTTTGCTTGCCTTTGGCTCCATGAAACTGATCTTCAGGCTGTAGTCCATTATTTCATGGTAGTTGGTCTGTTTCAGGTTTAATTTATAGAAAGTTTATGGGACGAGTTGTACTTCTGAAGTGACTTAAAAGATCAGCTACAAGCAGATAAGGGATTTTTTTTTAGATATGTAACACACTTTACAATCCCACTTTCATAGAGATTCTTTTTTTTTTAGTGCCTGAATTGCTTAAGCCCCATGGGAAATCTGTGAGGGTTGCTTTTAAATAATGAAGCTAGTCTGAAACAGGAATTGAAGAAACAATGTGACTACATATTTCTAAAAATGTGCTCCTGGCTTTATAAATACTTTTACAAATATCATACTTCTATCTTGCTCCAAACTTGAATTTTTAAAAAAGCTGTACTTTGCAGACATACCCATACAGTTCACCAGGTTTATTGATACAGCAGCAAGTTCCTGTAGGATATCAGCCAGCCTACAATTATCAGGTATGTAATTCTTCAGTAGCAGCAGAAAGGCTGTTTGATACGAGATCAAACTTCAATGGAATGAACAGTGGTAACTGGAGTTTGATATTTCCATGTTTCTTTCTGTGAATTCTATTTCCCTTCAGCTCCTGCTTCACAGCAATCAAAAGTAAAAACTAGTGTTATTTTTATCCTAATGCAATGAAAACTGTTGAATAACTTAGCATACTTTTTTAGTTTGCCTATTTTAAAAAAATCAATGATAAAACAACTTTCTAATTTGCAAAAAGTACATGGATCAGTGGTACTTTCTCATGGGAAGGAGCTTGGCATTTGTTCATGCTATACTGTGGGCAGTTGATATTGGTTACTTAGAATTGCTGAATCTTACCAGACAATGTCAATATGGGATGTGTATAGAGAGATGATGTGCTTTTGAGCTTTAAAAATGTCTGGGAAGGCACTTAGCTGATAGTAATTTTTGAACTCATAAGTAAAATGTGTGGGTAAGTCTTGTTATTGAAACTGTACTAGAAGTAGTTTAGCAACTAGAAGTTCAAGGTGCTTTCAGTGTGGCTGCTGTGATTTCCTCTTATTTTCTTAATCTTTTGAAATCCTTTTTTTTAACTTGGAATGAGAAGAGGAAGGAGTAGTTGAATTTTGTGGTAAGGATGACCTTGTGCTAAACACTACACGAGGTTCTTGTGAAAAAACTATCTTACTGAACAGAAGGCTGTAAACTATGGTTTAATGAAAAATCCAGCTGTGAAATGTTATAAATGGTGGCTCTTAAAAGAGCAGTTACTTGCTTGTGCTGAAAACGAATGAATAAAAGTTGGTTCTTGTCCAATTCCTGTTTAAGGTTCAACCACAGTGGCTTGCTGGGGAGCAAAGAAATTATGTTACTCCTCCGGTAAGTCTACAAAGTAGAACTTCGGGAACTTTGTCTTCTCAGTCAGTATGCTGTTCTGACAGCTTGATACTTAAAAGATCAAACTGTTTGTTGATTGGATCTGTATGTAATCTATACAATTTATAAAAATAGATATAGCTGCTGACAGAGTAGGTAGTTGTTCAGGACTTCCTATTGACATGGTGCTTTTTTTTAGGAGCTACCTAGCAGAACAGAACTACCTGTTTTATGGCATTACTCCATACATTCTAGTCACAGAATTCTGTATTTTTAACATGAACAGAATTGTTTTTACATGAAAAGTGAAGGAAAAGTGGTGATCTGATGTAAAATCTTGACTCGTTAAGATCTCTACAATATTACTGCTCATTGTTCCACTTTTTTTAAAATTTAAAAACCCTCAAAATAGCCTGCTTTGCAAATACTGATATTTTTTGGCTCCTTTCAGCAGCATTTTTAAGTGCTTTGCCAGGCTGCTACAGAGTGTAGATGGTACTGATGACTTCTAAAGAGATTATTTGCTTTCTGTGACTTTATGCAAGTGATATCCACAAGAGGGGAAAAAATACAACGTATTTAACGGTGGTGAAACTTAAACTTTCATCTTCGGCATTTCTGTGTTCTTTGGGTATAAGCTTTTATTTATTAAGTGCAGTTTCTATTATGTGTTTAAAAGCTGTAGTACTTTTCTTCTGAATGGTGTTCTTTCAAGGTAATTCCTAGCAGATGTCTGTAGAATGTGTGGAAGGTAAATGGGGGAAAAATGAAGAAAATGGAACTTTGCATATATATTGCTGCCTGCATGCATCTGACAATTGTCTCTGATCATATTGTGAGAATACTTCATTACTGCTCACTTCCAATTGTGTGTACCAATCTTTCAGCTTCTTAGCAGAGAAGCAGCCTTTTCTTTTCATGAAAAGTCTATTTCTGTTAGAGTTACCTTTGCTTTAGTGGGGGCAGAAAGGACTGGAAATTTGAGTTTGGAAGTCACTGAAATACTGATTACCCTTGTCTTAAAATAGCTTTTGTTGAATAACATCCATGAACGTGCTACAGCTGCAGTGTATCTCTTAACAATTAAATGGTAGCAAGCCAAAGAATTTTTTAGAGTAGGTGTGCATCATGGTTTTCAGTAGACACTTTAAGCTTGATTTAAGCTTACTACTACAGGCTTATACTTCAGTAAGCTATCACTGCACTGAGGATCCGGAATTTTTACAGACAGAATGTGCTGTTCCAGAGCCCACACAGTCGTCTACTAACAGTCCACAAAAGGTAAGTGTTTTCTCAAAACTTTGTCATAAATCTTATTCCCAGAAATTTGCAAGTGAGGATTACGTGGCTTGGTGAAGAGGGCCTCTGACCAGTATCTTAGAACTCAAGGTTATAGTTGCTCAGTCCACTGTATCTGTTTTCCGTGTACAACTTCAGAAGCCTCACATTTCCTTGAAACTATTAGTGTTCGTCTGTAGTTCTGAGGGTTTTATAAAATGTGTTCTACTTAATAAAGTACAACAATATTTAAGTGACAAGGCTTTACTTAATCTGCTGAGAATTACAGGGGAAACTGTAGGTACTAAAAGAGCAGGTTAGGTAGCACTGCCTGCTATCTTACGCAGATTTATCTTAAGCTTCAAATGTCTGACTCGGTAACACTTTACTCCCTTCTTCACTTACTTTTGTGGACAGTGGCCCCAGTTTGGCCAACAGTTAGCTCTGAGTTCAGCTGTCAGCCGATTCTACAACTGAACTCTTGACCTCACTGGTCAGAACTGTTACATTGTAAGTAACATCTAAGTGTGCTAATGAGTTACCAAGATAAAAAGATTAAAACCAAACACCATCAAAAAAACCCCAACAAAAAACTAACCAACCAAAACCTCCCCCCCCAACACCAACTAAACAAAACCACAAAATAACAAAAAGCAAAAAAAAAAAACCCACCAACCCTGCCCTCCCCAAGACAGAGCTCAGGAAATGTAAGGCAGCTGAGGGGAATCTTGAATGCAGAGTAAACCCTATGATACACCCATGTTAGTAGTGGACTAAGAAAATTAGTATTACAGATGCACCTATAACTGTATTTCAGAAGTCTGTGGACAGGAGCATACAAACAGTAGTATCCTGTCTGTTTAATCCTGAGAACCGCCTGAGGAACACCTTTGTATCACAAGAAGAATACTTTAAGGTATGTAGTGAAAGCAAAATTAAATCCCTAGAACACAGTTGACCTTCAGTCTGTTCACCTACAGGATATTGTAAAGTTGAAGGGATTGATATCTGGATTGCTGTTTGAATTTTTTCTTGTACATGCTCTGAGATGTATGGGTTTGGTTGGCTCTCAGTTGCTTAATGCTGGAAACAAGTGCTGAAATTGGATTCAGTGGATTTAATACAAGACTGCATAAAAAAAAATTGCTGCACAGTCAACTCACAGACACTTACAGCCTGAGACTGGCTAATCATTTTGCAGTGACAAATTGCTGAAAGGGGCAGTGGGTTACTCCCTAGTATGGATAGTGTGAGCTTGAGCCTTGATATTCTTCACACCAGGAAAGTACCCAATGTGCTCTTTATACTTCGTGTAGTGTCTATGGTTTAACCAGTAAACTGTAGTCTAGGTTGGTAGCTGGTCATCATATTCTTGCTGTATGTGTTCAGTCTTTGTAGAATTGTAGTTTCCAATCCCATTCCAAGTGGTGTTTAATTTCTGTTGTTTGTTGATGCAACTTTGCTTCCTTTATTTAAATGGACAGACACATGATCTAGGCACCTGTACTCTGAAGCAGGAAAACAAGCTGTATTTACCATTTTGGGTAAATTTTACTAGAGTACAGAATGTCTTGAGATACTTTCATGAAACTCAGTTGCTTTATTCTGATTGTTATCTAGAAATTTATTTTTCCTGTCTCTTCTATCCCATTCCAGGAGAGAAAGACACATCACTTCAGAAAAGGAAGAGCAGTACTCAAAAGTGTGTGATCAACAAAGACTTTGAAGTATCTAAATTTGTTAACTTGATGTTACTTGAGTTCAGTTTAGCAAGATATGCTGTATCACCTGTTTCAAAAAGTTGCTTCAAGTTGAAGTTTGTGTTCCTGTTCTGCCTGTTCCAATACAGTTGTTTTTGCTTCAGTAGTTTAAAGTTGTAAGAGTTGACAAACTTCCAGGTTGTATTAATCCTTTGCATGTTTCCCCTAATAACTAACTCGAATGTTAAAGAGTTTATATGAGAAAACCACTCTTGGTTTGTTTGTTGCATGCGGATTTTCTTCTGAGCTTTAAGGTACAGTTTGCATGTTACACTTAGTTTTTCTTAAACCACAATTTAAGTGACTAATACTGACCAGTTACCTCTTGCAATTTAAAAATGGAAGCAGTTATTTGCCCAAGAGGCTGTATTTTAAAACTGAGCTCTTAATCAGTGGAACAGAAGATGCCAAGTTGTAATTCAACTGAAGCCCTTTAAGTCCTGGTTGTCTTTAGACTACCTAATCAATGTGGTTATGTTCACTAATGACAGTTTATGTACCTGCAGTCTTGAGCATCAGTATTAGTTTTGGGAAAGTAATGAAGAGAATCTTAAAATTCCTATATGTAACTTAAGATGCAAGAATGTAATTAGCTGTATTGGCTACTCTGTAGAGTACGCTTTTTTACTTGAAACATTTTAGCAATACCTGTATGTTAAAATTGTGAGAAACTACTGTGTTTATGCCTTTATGTGATGCAAACTGTTAATCAAAGAATATCTGTAAGCTTATTTTAATAATTATGTAGATTTTAGTCATGTATTTTGAAACAATTGAAATAAATTTTTATTTTGACTTGACTTCCCAACTTCTAGTGACATGCTAATACAAAACTAGAGTTAATTTAAAGCTACCTTGAGAAAGACATACAGCATAATAAAGATTTGTTGAAACTATTGAAGATTTGTTACCCTATGTGAGAATTCCAGTTACTACAAATGTGTAGTAACAAACTTTTGTTTGTAGTGGTTACTAGCTGCAATTTTGAAAGAGTAGAACTGACAACTGTATTCAGTCGTGTATGTAGCATCCTAGTCTGCTTTTCTTCTCCTACTCCACCACCTCAATCTATCCAGACAAAAAAGGAAATTATGCCTTTTTTTTTAATTGAGGATGTGTATATGACTTTGAACAAGATTGCATGTCCTGCTTCAGATTTCCAGAAGGTTTAGAAGTAGTAACGGCTAGCAAAAGCCTTACCCAGAAGTAGATGTTAGTGAAATGTATAATGACAAGAGAACTGAGTTTTTACAGACCTGGATGTTGAAGGAATATGGCTGCAGCATGAACAGTCTCCAAGGACTGCTTCTTAGGAGTGTTCTGGATGAAGTCTTATTAATGAGGGATGTGGGATAGAAAAGCAATAAAACGATTATAGGTTTTGGAGCCACTTCATGCAGAATTGTGCCGATGTTCTGACAGCAGGAACTGATGTGCAAAAGGAAAGCTGTTCACCCTTTCTCTGCTTGCTGTTCTGTGTCGCTGTGTTAAGTGTTTCCGTAATAGAAACTTGCTGTGTTTGTTTCTCAGACTGCTGTTTTAAAGATAGTAGCTTATTATGCTTCACTTCTGTGTTTACAGCTTCTTTATTTTTTTTTATCTTCGAGTTACATTCTTTTTAAAGTAATACAGAGTTTATCTGGAGTTTCCCGAGTATCAGGACACTTCCCTTTGCAACTTTTAAGTACCTAAACAGCCTACTGAGGCTGTTAAAGCTGTGATGTCAGTTTATTGATAAAGGTAACTGTTCCTTTGCAAATGCAGATTTCATTTTGGCTTAATGTTCTAGTTGGCTTGATTACCCTGGGATGTATTTGAGGCTTTATGCTATAGCTATAAGAAAACAAGAAGTGCTTACGTGCAGTTCTCATTGAAGAGTCAACACCAAAAGAAGATATAAACCAGAAGATACGCTCTCTATGTGGGTATTTTATGTTTATTTGACCAAGTGTTACCCATAAGACCATCTGGTGAGTGAGCTGATAGTTCTGTATGCTTGAAATGGTGGTGCTAGATATGAACTGTTCTTACAGGCATGCTGAGAAGGCTTGTCACAGTGAAATGCATAGCCCAGGCCTTATGAGTGCCATTTATTTTCTCTTCCATTAGATCATATTGTGCTGGTTTTGTTAGCTATTTCTCACTCGTAGGAAACTAATTTTTTTATCCCATCTGGGAATTGTACATTTTGAGAAATATGCCAGTAAAAGTAACAAGTTATAACTAAGAACATGCATTTTTAATGTACTTTTGAAGTACCCTACAAGCATAAGACAATAACATTAGGTAGATTTCTTGTGTTGCATTCAGAAAGTTGAGACATCTGTTTAATATGGCTGTAGCTGAAGGCAGTTCCAGAATAGGTGCACAATTGGAGCTGCTTGCAAATTTGAACCTCTTGGATTATCAAATCAAGTGGACCCTGTTAATTGTTAACTAGTAGGCAGTTGTGCGAGTTCTTGTGGGTCAGCATTTGCTTGCACAGAGTACATACGTTCTGAGTGGGACCCCAAAATCACACAAGTCATGTTTAAATAGTGAGACAGCTTTTTGTCAAATGAACCAATTGTTTAGACTATGAAAAAATACAATGCTTGCATTTACTGGGTATTATAGAGCAATGACACTTGTGTATTTTATGGTTCTTACCTGAAGTGTCCCAGTGAGCTGCTTGGTGCTGTGGCCTTTTCATACCCTTTTACAAGCTTTGCCACCTGTCAGAATTATTCTTGGAATGAGACAGCCTGCCAGATGGTATTATTGGATCACTGTTAGAATGATTGTCTGGCACAGTCATGAATTCCCTGTCAAAACAGAAATACTTTTTTCCTTCTAGGTATTTGTGTGCTAAACCAAGATGTTAAATTCTGTCTTGCGTGAAGATGATCTGATCCTTGAATGATACAAAAACAAAAGGATTTTTCCTTAATTAATTCCCTTAATGCCCTGTATTTCACAGGGTTTTCTTTTGCATGCTGTAAAATGGAACAGATATTTCAAGTCCTCTAACAGGTATACAGTCCAAATTCTTTGTAGTAATGACTTGGTTGACTGGTATTTTATGATAAATGTTGTATAATTCAAAAGCTTTTTAAGTCTACCACTTTCAATGTAGCTGATAGAGTAAAAAAAAAAAAAAAAAAAAAA
>KL268431.1:18236-29895 GCA_000699545.1 Podiceps cristatus
ATAAAAACTATGTATCAGTGCTGCTTCAGATGAAACATGCATCTCAAGAAAAAGCTTAAGTAGCTTTCCAACCTAGATGGATTCTTATTTCATACTTTCATTCCTACTCTGAAGTTAGAGGTGAACTTCACTTTAAACATCTGGGGGGGGGGAGGAGGAGGGGGGAAGAGGGAAAAATACATTTTTCAGTTTAACTTTTTTAAGAAAGGAGACCCCACCTGAATTTAAAAAGGCCTTTAATGTCCTAGTGACTGTTCTGGCTTAGGTACTGTGAAAAATCTCGAAGTTTTCTAGTAGTGTGAGCTTCTATGTACTTTGCACTCAAGACAAATATTAAAATGGGTTGTTCCTTCTTTTAGTGTCATTCTAGCTTAAGGTTGGGAAGCTCTAGTAAGCATAGTAAGGAGGAGGACAGGTTTTACATTTAAATTCTTTACTATAAAATATGTCAGAGCTGAAAATAAGAAATTATCCATGCAGTAACTGTTAGGACTAGCAGCATAATTTAAGTCAAACTCTCTCAAAAACCTCTGAATACATAGTCCAGTAAAGATGCGTGTGGCAGTCAGTCACTGTATTTGTGATACAGTGGAATGTTAGGGGTACTGCTTGTAGGACAGTACTTTGCCTATAGGTCTGCAACATTCCTCTGCTCTTGCCCTCCAAGCTTCTAGCTGCGAAGGTGTTCCTGTTGGTACTTCTGTTAAGTCAGGTGTTTGAGTTTGAACTGTCAAGGAGGCTGCTTTCCTTTCCCCTGCTCCATTCAACATGTGCAAGTCTGGCCTTGTCCACTCTATGCTTTGTGTCTTAAGTTTGGAGGAACAATATTTTGTTCACTGGTGTGCTTTTTTTGGCTAGGACAAACTTAACCAAATGTTTCTCCCCTTTGTTGTGCTGGTTTCTTTAGCACACTGAGTGTTCAAGGAATTCTTCTTGCAGAGTCTTCCTAGGACAATTTAGGACTGGAACAACCAGTTAATAGAGGCAGTTTCCTTGGGAAAAATTTGTGCTTTGTGCAAAATGTTTTGGTCTGTAGCAGTTCATAGGGTCATGCATACAGAGCTGAGCTGTGCAGCCATCTGTTCTTGCCGTAAACTGGCTTCAAACTGAATGTAGAAAAGTGGTTAAATGATTAAAATGGGATTAGTGGCTCCTGTGCATCATAACCAGCAAGATAAATGATGCCTTACTTGAAACATGCAAAAGGAACCCTGCATGCACATGGAGTAATCTTTTAGGAATGTGTTTGTAATTGGGATAGATGCACACTTCCATCTCTGGCTTTTAGGAGGTTAAGGCAGGTAGCAAAACAGGCCATATACTAAAGTCAGGGGCCATATACTAAAGCTTTGTTACATACCTTTACTAAAGTATCTTCCTCTCTTACACACCTGCTAGGGTGGAACTTGCTGAAGGTTGTATTTTCAGTTACTGGCAGAAAATCCTCTTCAGACCTGTCAGGATTTGTGGGACAATACCCCACTGCAGTGAGCAGCCGCCCTGTGATGCGCAGGTAGGTTACAAGTCTGCTGTGGGTGTTGGCACTGTAGCTGTTAGAGAGCTCTCCTGTCCGGCACGACATGGAAAGGCCCGGCCCTAGTTAAGAGATGTCCTGCAGCAGTTAAGCTGAAAACATCACTGGTTAAGGTATGTGTATGTAGCATGGGGACGAAACCTTACATTGTGACTAAGATTGCCCTTACTCTCCCTGAATTAAGGGCTGTTAATTGCGTATTTGCTCAAAATAAAGGTAGAATTAATCTGCTTACAAATCCCAGAGAAAATGTTTAAAAAAGTGGGTCTTCTTCTTCTAGACACTTCACTTGTGCCAGAGGAAAGTTACTAATACAGCACTAAATGTTAAGGATGCTAATTGAGATAGATTGCTTGCTTAGTTCTCCTGATTTCTATTTCCAGTAGAACAGATATATTTATACATAGTTAAGTGGCTTATTTGCTGAATCTCTTCTAAGGAAAAATGTTGCACCAACAGATCTCTATTGATAAGATACTGTCTGTAAATGCTGGATTTCATCTGTTCTTGACAGGGAAGTAAGTCTGTGTGGTCTTTATATTTGAAGGATACGATAGCTTTCATAAATCTTGTCAGATGTGCTTATCTCACTGTTACAGTGATTATTCCCTGACTGGGGAGACAGCCAGACTCAGAAATTACTTGTTTTCTTGGGTGCCCTGTGGTAGTCCCATTAATTAAAAGTGCAATCCTGCTACCAGGTTTTAAAAGCGATTTTTTTCAAAATAAGATGAAAAGGATCAATAACGTGGAGTTTCAGAAATGCTATTTTAGCACTGTGTTTCCCATTAGTAAATTGTGAATTCTGGGCTGATTAGCTTTATTTTTAATGTGGTTTCTGGGAACTGAGTAAGGTGCACAGCACTTCAGAATTCTAGGCTGCTAGAAGATGAGGAGCAGCTGTGCTGTGTGACAATTCACACCAAAGCATGCTTTCTAACACTGAGACAGTACTAAAGATGTCTACTGCGGTGAAGGAAGCCTGAATACAAATTTTTTGACCTTGCTTGCGACATGTGACTTGATTGTATTTGTCAAGCTTTTAATAACAGTCTTTTAGGTAGTTGATCCAATGCGGGAATATCTGCAAGAGACTCAGGAGGCTTGAGGTGGGGAGACGGTGGATTGAAATTGAAGATAATCCTGGAGTTGGCATCTTGGCAAATCCTTGTATGTCCCAGGAAAGATTTTCTAGGTCCCTGTGTAAATTGAAGGCCACTGCAGAAATTAATTCATGTCTCGGGATAGCTAAGCAAGTGTCTACTGACTCCATTTCCCAGAGCTTGGGGGGATGGACATGGAAGGTAGGCATGTATGCTTCTGAAAAGTCCCTTATTTATGCTTTTTCAAATTACTAAGCAGTTCCTAAGCTCAGGCCAGCACTAACTGTGAGCAGAGCTCCTTTGAGCAAGTGAGGTTTGGTTACTAAACAGGCAGTAGACTATGTGCTCTTTAAAATGAGCTTTAAAATGGTTCTTTCAAACAGCATTCTCAAATGAGACTGAAATATTTTTATATTACAAGCCTTGACGTCTGTCTCTTCTATACTCTGATCCATTTTTGAGAATCTGTACCTGAATAAACATAGCCCAGTATGGTGACTGAGCTGGGTGCGGCTGAAGGTGTAGGAATTCTTAAAGACTAAAGATACATGAGAAGTTCAATGTTTTTGTAGTATTTCTTATTCACATGATGCTTTGTAGTACTTCAATGTGATCAGTCTGGATGGATATTAAAAATCTGAGACTAATGTCAGCTTCATAACCATCTAGGTTCTATTTCTGTGTGTTAATCTTCACACTGTGGTGGACCCAGCTGTGCAGTCCGTCTTCTACATAGAATTGTACCAGTTGCCATGACAGCATATAGCTTCCTACTGGTGATAGAATAATAGGCATGCGACTTCTTTGATGACTGTCACAATGTAATTTAGTCGTCAGCCAGTAGGTGGGGCATTAAGCTAACAAAAACCTACTAAACACTGTAATTTAAAAAAATGTTTCTCTTGTGGAGCACTACAGTCTGTCCTTTTTACAGTAAAAGCTGTCCATTGCAGAATGTTGCTGTTCTGAATGCAGGCTAACTAATTTCTGCATTAAAAAATACAACTGTAAGACCTGCAATGAAAATGCTTTGTAGATTGCCAAAAGTAGTGTTACAGTGTGTGATGGGTTAGGCAGAAAGGCAGGGTTTGTTAGCAGGTTCGGCACTGGTTCTGAGTAGATGGTCGGGACAGGGCTGGGCATTGCGTAGGGAGGCAGGACAGGGAAGTTTAAACCAGTGATGTGTTCTGTAGCTGAGAGTCTCGTCAGGTTATTCATAACTCTTCAGTTCGTTTCTTTGTTTGTAGAGGGCTTGCAAATCAAATCCTTACAATGAATTTGACAGTATTTCAAAGGGGTATAAATCAGAAAAGGCTTTGGTCCTCCTTTCAGGGAAATTCAGGTTATTCTGCAATGCCAAGAGTTCGAGAAATACAGTAAAAAAGCCTGTAGTGATACTTAAATTGCAATATATTCTGAATTTACTCATTTAGCTGCCTCTCTGTTCCCCTTTTGGTTTTAGAGGTAGAGTTGAAATGGGTAAGAACACAGATCACTTCTTTACCCTGGATACTCATTGTGGATCTCTCTTCTTGTAAATGGAGGACAGTAATTGGTAACGGATGGGAACTGCGCTACGTGGTTTACCTTTGCTACCACTGCTTAGTGTTAACTTCTGTTTTCAATGTTTCCTAGGACCAGGTCTTTCTAGGTTGGTTGGAGGAGGGGAGGGGGTTATCCATCAGAAATTGTGGATAACTTAATTTTCAGCTGCAGTGTCTGCTTCCCCTAGGGAATTACAAGCTCTCTGAAATGTTTGCTTTCTTGGGTGACATTTTCCAATATAAATGACACTCTATGACAGGATATTATAAAGCCAACAGTGAACAGACTGGAAAAAAAAAGAAGATTTAGGGTTCACTTACATATTTGCTTATCTTGTTGTTACAGAAGTACCACTGAAGAAGCGAAAAATAATAAAGTAGTATTCTGCTGAGTTCCTGCATTTGGTGGTGACCCTTTAACAGTCTTAGTTAAGAACTACAGTAACTTGTCCAGATCAAGGTTTGTCTAATTCAGTATTGTAGGTCATTAATGGAAACCTGTCTGTAAATAGATAAAGGCAAGAAAATGGATCCTCAGGAACATAGCTTCTAGTAGCTTGTACCTCAGGATTTCTGACCTAGAGGCTGTCTTTGATCCTTCCTTTTGGTATATACTGAACAGAGTAGCATGGCAGGCTGTACTCTTATTTTGCCATAGAGTCATAGAATGCAGTTAATAAAAAGATTATTTGCTGTGTGAGCCCAGCATGTTTTCATCCTTGCCTTTACGGACTTAGTAATGCTTTAACCTAAATAACAATCCGTTAACTTACAACAAAGCTGTTGATTTAAAAAAAAATAAATCAAACCATGAAGCAAACTTCTTTTATGGACTATTAGGATTCTTTAACATATTTTCTGCTGTACTCAATGTTCTGAAAACTAAATTTTGTATTAAAAACCTACAACCCTGTGATGGAACTGCCTAAAAAGAAGGCAGTAGTAGATAATACTATGTATTTGTACTTAGAGTTCTCCAGAAGTACTTGGTATTTGTTGTGAATATGGTAGCTTCAAGTGCTGTATACATGCTGCCTAGCCAGCCAAAAATATCCTGTGTGCAGAGTTAGAAGCAGCTCCTGAGGCCACAGGTTGTGTCCAAACAAGCTAAATTAAGGGAGTTCCGGTGTATGAATAAGATTCTTGTAACACATGTAATGGACATAGGTAGCTGATGATGACTGATTGCATCCTGAGACTTTGAGTTCTTGGCGACAGATCCTGTTAGAGCTCCTAGAGTGGTCTCTTAATCCAAGTGGCAGGGGTCTGTGTTTTGGCAGCAGGTGATTTATCTCAGACCAGCCAGCCTTGCTTGCAACGTGCAGCTTCAGAAACTACTCGTGTTTCTGTGTCTGTTCCCTCACACATGTACAAGCTAAAGATGAAACAGAATTGTATTATAGTACTGTTAATTACTTTGGAAAGAATGCTTTTTCAACTTGAAAAGCAGAAATCTCAAACCTAATTGGAGACAGAATTCTGTCTGGGTTTAAGCATAGGAATGGTTGAGAGGATTGTTGGCTGAAGTCTCTTAAGTGCCCCCTGCAAGGGGCACTGGGCTAGAATGTGGGAAACAGACATGATCTTTGTCTTGCCTTATTCAAGAGCAAAGTTTGTTTTAGTTTGATCTGAATTAAATCACACGGGGAGTTAAACTTCAGTATCTTTTGACCTGTTAGGGAAGTTGTTTGAAAACTTGATTTCAGTGATACTTAATTTTAAGGATCTTATTACCGGCTCTTTTATCTTGTGTGTTCTGCTTCATACCTAGTGATAAAGAAAAGGTGGAGGTACTGGGGAAAATGGGAGTTGCTGTGACTAGTCATAAATACCATGAGTGTTTTCTTAGTATATTTGTTAACTGTGACAATAAGGATATACTTTAAATATGTGTACTTTAAAGTCAAGGATGAAAATACTTGTTTCAAACATTTTTCCCCCATTGCATTGCAGAATAAGATTTCTAAATACTTGCAGGATATTTTATACCTTACTGTCCCAGAAAACTAAAATAGTGCAGAAAATACCAACTTTTGCTGTTACAGTATTAGTCAACTAAAATATTTTTTTGATTAGTATAAGTGTACAGTTACCATCAGACAACCTTATGTTTCACTGTATCTGTATGGAAATGCTAATGAGTGTGGAGTCCACATTTACTTTGTTCTAATGCTAGTCACTTTGTTAATTTGTCGTGTGTTCAAGCAGCTTCCCTTCAACACCGTTGGCTTTGTCTCTGGTATCACGAAGTTCCGCATGCTGAAACCACTTTCATGATGAAACGGCCTAGATCAGTATGGCTTTATAGCTTTCAAAATCTGAAACGAACATGTAGGTTTTCCACTCATGCTTTTCTCTTCATAACTGAGTCTCTTTGGAGAAGGCTAGTCTGTCTGGAACTGTTGGATCTAGTATAGAAAGAGCTTTTTGATGCTCCTTCTTTATACTGCTTCTTGGGGGTCTGGGCTAGATCATGATCCTTGCTCATATTCTCTCTTACCAAGCTTTATCTTACTAGCTATACCTGATTCAGTTATGCAGTGAAGATGTCTGAAAAGTCTTGCACATTTTACTGTGGAGGGTAAAGCACAGTTTGAAGGCTTTCAGGTCTGAGCAGTTTAAAGAAAACTCAGAGGTACAGTAGTTCAGGCCAAGGTGATACTTCTGGTGTATAAAACCTATTAAGGTGCTTAGAATACACAGTGCATGTACAATGTGTGGGATCTTAAGTTTTGGAAAAGGATTAATTCATTACAACTTCCTTTCTCAGTCAGTAAGCATTGTGGCACTTAAGTGATTTTGGAGTTTTTCTTTGTTTTCAAACCAGCTTGGAGATGTATCGACTGTGTATGCACAAGTTTAGTTTGCCATATTCAGTAATGATTTCCTTAGATGTGGTAAGAGTGAGTTTTCACCCACAGATCAACAATCTACATATTTCTACTGAGCAGGTGAACTTCTAATTATTGGAGGATTGGCTGTGCATTTTTAACTCTGGTGCAGCATGTACTAAAACTTTCCTCATACTTGCTGATAAAGGTCTGTCTTTAAAAGAGGATTTTAATCTTTAGATTCTCTTTTGCCACAAATTGATAAATAGTTGCTTGAGGCTCTTCAGCACTTTGTCCTGATTGTGATTGCATTCCTTGTGCAGGTACTTCCAAGGGTTCTAAATATTAGGATGTATTCACAGGCCACCTAGATTCAAGGCATTTTGCCCCATTTATGATCACTCAGTGTGATGGTATGTGCCTTGTACTGAATGCATTGGGGTCTGTGCAGCTGTAGAACCTCTTTTCTAAGTTTGGGGCTTCATCAAATCTTGATCAGACATATCAACAATTCTGCATTTCTGAGATACTAACTGTAGTGTAACTCAGACTCTACATACCACAGTGTCTTGTCATGGTGTTTTTCTTGTAATACTTGTAGGGAAGAGAAATGCTGCGCAAGTGATTTTTTTGCTGCTTTACACAATGTGTCATCTCCGCTTATGCCAAAACAAGTAGAGATATTTGGCAAAGCAGGATAATTCAGTGCCATCCCAGTAGCAATTTATACCTACTTTGAACTTGCCTTACCCCACTGCACCCAGCACTACAAAGTGCAAATGGAAAACGTGATCACTTCTGCTTGTGATACAGGAGGTCGTCGAGCTCTGCTGCTAAATGTGTGGATTTACAGGAGAGATTACACTGGCTAGAAATGGAAGTAAAATGTATCAAAGCACTTTTTAACTCCTGAGGTAAACTAATGGTCCCCAATGGAGTGTCCAGGGGTAACATCTTACTGTTGATTAAAACAATAAGATCCTTCACTTGTTCAATAGTTAAATGGCTGTTAGAGCAGTATTTTAACTATTTGATTACTAAAACCACTTGTGTTTTGCAGTAGTTTCTTGTTCTGAAGAATGTGTGTGTCTATACACACACTTGTATATTAAAAAAAAAAAACCCTGAAATGCCTAGGATGCTCATTTAGGTTTTCAAGTTCATCTGATTTCTCTTGGGAAGAATGTTCTAACAGATATTTCATGTACTCTTAAGAAAAGACAAGTTCTAGATCTGATCTTACCAAATCAAATCTTAACCAAAGTGGTTCCGAAAGAGGCAAATGATCTCAAAAATATGAGAATAGTGCATATATTTTTTTTAAGACTGTAAGAACACTAGCGTGCCAGTGTGGAATTCTAGGATTTCTCACAGTGGTAGTGTAGAAACAATAGTTGAGATGTACAGAAGCAATTTAGATCGATGCTATGCTTTACCTTGCATGCTTTGATTCCAGGCACTTTGAAACAGCTTTGTTTTCTTGAATTTCAATGCAGACACACCTGAGCAGGTGATGATAGAGGTATCCTATCCTGGTAATTAATCTGCTGCTTATGTAATACGCTTTTATAGTCAGAGAAAAATGCCATGTCAAAAAAATAATTAAAAATTAAAAAATATAATTTCTCTTAAAAAGTGCAGAAATGTCTTAATGGGTTGTGTATTTAACACCAGAGCAGAGCAATTCCAGGATGAAAGTTATGCATCAAAACAGCTCGTATTTGATATCTCTAAGTTTGCAGGTGTAACTGACTGTGAAGTGGGTAGTGGAAAGATGTTTTTTAGTGCCTGGGACTGTGCTATGCAACCCACTGTAAACACTGTAAACATTAATTTGAAACACTTTTCATCTGTACAGGACTGCTACTTCATAGCAATCTATGGTCATCCAGGAATGTTTGTTCCCTTACTGTTGCTGTCCTTTTCTATATCCCAGAGACTTTGCATCAGAAGTCTTCAATGTTGTCGGACATCCTTTCAGTGCAGCCCCCGAGGTCTGGATCTGCAAATCCTCTGGTGTTGGCAAGGTCTGGTGCCCAGGATGCTCCTTCTGGAGCCATCTATGACCTGATGTGTTTGTAATACAGGGAAAGATGCACTTTTACTTCTTCCTACACACTTAGCAATCCTTCCCCATATGCTTTAACAGTAGCATCAGAAAAACAGCTCAATTACATGGCACCCTGATGTGGCTGCATGCTGCTTTCTCACGCAGTTGGGAAGCCAGAGAAACTAATGAGTGGAGGAAAAATGATGAAGGACAAGGAAAGAGGAAAAACTGTGTAAATAATTAAAAGAAATGGAGAGGAAAAAATCAAAATGCACAGAAGGAAATAGGAAAAGGAGATAGGCAAAGTTCCCACAGAAAAGGC
Organism: Podiceps cristatus; assembly: GCA_000699545.1. Classification (NCBI taxonomy): domain Eukaryota; kingdom Metazoa; phylum Chordata; class Aves; order Podicipediformes; family Podicipedidae; genus Podiceps; species Podiceps cristatus. The sequence continues at coordinate 27,621 of KL268431.1, forward strand.
ATTCCAGCTTCATAGTTCAGCACTGGTAAAGTAACTTAATTTCCCCTCTTCCAATGTTTTGATGTTATGCTTTTGGCTACTGATGACTAGCTAATGCTGATAGTTGTGCTTTAAGAGGACGTGAAGGCTGACAGAGGCCACTCTGGGGAAATTTTCTTGTTCCTTGATGGCACTTAAGGGAAAAGTGGAGGGAGAACTTTCAAATAAATTTAATTCATCACAATGCCAGCCTTAAATACAGAAATATTCTGCAGTCAGGAAGGAATTGAGGTGCTAATGTAGTGTTTGCTTATTTTTTTACATAATTTAATTTTAATTTGGTTTATGCACCTACACAGTGGAGAGAGAGATTCATACATGGATAAAGTATAGCAAATGTAGCTGTCTGCTGGGCACAAGGACTTTTTAAGCAGTTTCAGTATGAATCAAGGGTGTTTCAGGAGTTGCTGAACAGGTTTCTGGCCTAGTAGGAGGAAGTCAATGAAGGTGGCAAGTGAAGTGCCATACTTGGTCCATAAGCATGACCTTGGGATGGATACATGTTTTTCTGGAGAGACGGGGAAGATGAGGGTGGAGGGTTGTCCTCTCTGTGAAAAGAGCAGCTGGAGTATATGGAGCTCTTGAATGGATGACAGGCTTGTTGAGGATGCTAAGGATCAAACGAGAGGCTACTGTGGGTGGCATGTTGGTGGATTACAGACCAGCTGCTCATGATGATTAGATTGGCAGCTTGGCAGTGTCTGTCGGTCACAGTTCTTGATTCTTGCAGAGGAGTTAATTTCCCTGAGAGCTGGTAGGGTGACATGGTGGGATGCAAACAATCCAGCAGACTTCAGGAAGCCCCTTGGTAAGAGAAACTGAATGGGCCAGCCAGAGGTGTTGCAGGAATGGATGTCCAATGATAAGGAAGAATTGTTCAGGCATGTGATAACAGCGACCTGGCAGTAGTCATGATCATACATTGGAGGTCAAGATCCTGAAGGCAGCAAAGAAGGGCAAGTCCTTGCGCTTCAGAGAGCAATCTGTGGCTTATTTGGAGAACTGGTAAACGGGATGCCACAGGAGGGCATGAAGGATGGGAGCATAGAAAAGGCAGCAGGTTTTTAAGGGGTACCTTTTCCCTGTGCAAGAGTGGCACATCCAAATGGGAAAACAAGCTGAATTGGGACACCAGCTAGGCTAAACAGGGAACACCTGGCAACTTCCTTGCAAAACTATCATGGTGGAAGAAAGGTGATGGCAAAGGAGTTACTAGAAATGTTGATGAGGGGTGTAGGGATGGTGCTGATGCACGTAAGGGCTTGTGGCATCTTGTGTTGCTCTCAAAAGCTAAGTTAATGGTGAGAGGTTGAACAAGGAACATGCAGACCTGTTGAATGTGAGCACAGGTAAGGCTGACGTACTTAGAGCTGCTATTGACTCAGTCTTCCTGACCCATCTGCTTGGAGGCAAGGTTCAAGCAAGCGAAGAACTACCAGTAATGGGTGAGGATCAAGACAGGAATTCTGTTTAAGAACTTGACCTGTACAAAACAGACCAACTGGGTTGTGTCTGAGGGTGCTGGGAAGAGCTGGATGATGGCTTGAGAGCAGCTACTCTGGACTCCTTAGAGGGGAGTGAGGAGGGTCTGCAACAACTAAAGCAAGGGAAATGTTGCACCCATTTTCAGAAAAGGCCAGAAGGACAATTTGGGGAACCATGAGGGAAAAAAAATCAGTCTCTGGGAAAGTCATTTGGGTTTCTTTGGAACAGACTTGATTTTGTGTATTTCACGTGTTTAGAAAGGGTGCTGTCATGCCTCACCAACTGTTTGCATTCTGTGATAAAATGGCTGCGTTTGTAGGCATGGGGATGGTAGTGGATGCCATGGCAACTTTAGTAAGGTGCTTGGCACTGGCTCCCATGCTATTTTTTTGTACATGCTTCGGATTCTGTAGTCTGGGTGGGTGGACAGCTAGATGGGTTGTGTGGTTGGGCTCAGGCAGGTGCAGTTCAAGGGGTTGTGCTTTCCCTGGAGGGCAGTAGCAAGTGGAGGCCTATTCTATTAAACACTTTTTTTTTTTTTATTTAGGACCTGGAGCTTGTGACATGACCACTGTTGGCATGTTTGCACATGACTCCATACTGCAGGGGAAGGGCAGCTTGCAGAGATCCTGTCTGGGTATCGGCTCTTGCAAAGGCTGGGGGGAGGCTGGTAGGCAGCAAGCAGACCATGGCCAATAAAGATAACAGGATGCCAGTAGCTTGGAAGAAGTGATTATCCTCTTCTGTTTGT
>JMFS01054810.1:0-13963 GCA_000699545.1 Podiceps cristatus
TGTGTCAAAAGCCTTACAGAAGTCCAGATAGGTGACTTCTGTAGCTCTTCCCTTGTTCACTGATTTAGTTGTCTTAATGCAGTTGGGCAGTAATAGCGGTTTTAAGTATAGAAATATAATACTGCATTGTGTAGTTGAGCTAACTTTTCATTTCACTTTTATCAGGGCGTTCCTATTGACTTTTTAGCTGCTAAGAACAGGTTTGTGCCTGTTGGGGGAATGTACTTAGATCACTAGATAGGAAAGGAAGGAATTTTAAATGGTGTCCAAGGGTGTTTGGGTATCAGTCCTCTGGTGTTCTGTGAAGGAGGACTTCATGGTGGTGTGGAGAGGCTGTGTGAGAGGTCAGACGGTATCATTTATCAGAGTCCTTCCAAGAATGGTGCATGGGCGCTTTTTGAATTGTGTGGCTCCTTCATTTGCAAGAATTGGCAGCCATGAATGACGAGCCCGATGTAACTGGGATGAAAAATCGTAATTTTTCTTCTAAAATCAATGAATTCGTATTGTGGGGTTGGGACAGAATTGCATATGACTTGTCAGGGGATCAGCTGCTGGGTTTATGGAGACCATTTTGCTTGGTTGTACTCCTCTCTCACCGAACTGATGACTCATTTCTCCCCAGTAAGGAGCAAAGTGTGTTTGTTAACTGGGCAGCAGGAGTTTTAATTGGTTCATCTGTCTGACTCCACAGGAGCGTCTCCTGCTCTCTGTACTTCCTCGACATGTTGCCATGGAGATGAAAGCTGACATTAATGCCAAGCAGGAAGATATGATGTTTCATAAGATCTACATCCAGAAGCATGACAATGTCAGGTAAGAACAGCAGCCTGTCGCCCAGCTGCTGGGGTGGAGGGGCTCTCCCAGTGCTTGGCACTTAACACCCAGGGACGAAGATGACAGCGACACATAATCCAAAATAAGTGTAAAGACTCTGAAGTGTTGCCAGTTGACTTTTGCAAGTTTGCTTATAGGAGGGAAGGACTGCCACGTTGTTGCAACATCTTCCTTTGAGAAGCAACTTTGATCTCTTTCCTTAGATTTCCCTCCCCACCCCCTGCTTTCCTGGAGTGAGTCTCGGTGGTTTTGAGAAGGTGGTATATTTGGGTTTAGTTATTTTTTTGACAGTTAAAAGCACCCTTCTGATAAGTCATGATGGGATGCAAGTTAAAGATTAACGACGTTTTCCCATGGGGTGAAGTGCAGCGCCCAGCTGAGGTTAAGATCACCTGGAGTGGTCTCTCTCAGTTTGGAATTACAAGCAGGGGCTCCGTTACTGACAGCCATTGGTACCTGCTCAGTCATCCAGCGATGTGCTGCTCCTTGGTCTACCTGGATGAGCAGAAGAAATCGGCATCCAGTCTCTGGCAAGTCATGTAAAATCAATCCCAGTCTGTGTTGCTGGGGTAGTCCATCCCTGTGAGCTTCTGAACATCACCGGGCTCCCACTGTCTGCTTCACAGGGAAGAAGCAATGAAGTAGCATTTTAGTTGCCTGATATCTTTATGGATTGCAGTTACAATGTTTAACTTAATCTTGATGCATTTTACCTCTGCTGTTGTACCTGCCCTCTTTGGAGATCACTTATGCCTCAGCTAAGCCAGGTCCTGGAAATGTGTAATAGCTCTGTGAGTCTATAAATACTCTCCTGAGACACAGGGACTGGGGAAAGAGAAAATCCCCTTCTTCCCCTCTCCATCTCCCCTTCCAACAAGAGATTTTCCTGTAAACTGCTTGGGTAGCCTTCTCTCTTACGTAGCGTTAAGTATGTTGGTGACTTATATTTTCTGATACTTGGTGCTCAGCAAATATAAGTGAATTTCTTACATGTCTAATATACTGCACCCTGCATAATCTCTAGTGGATGATGTGGTGAAATTCACATGAAATTCTGGAGTAGTTGAAGACATTTCCATAGCATTGAGGGTAGGGGGGAGAGGTAATGTACAAACAAAAAACTGGGAGGAGGTTGCTCGCTGTTGAATGTAGAGGCTGATTTAAAACTCACTGAAATCAGGGCAAGTCTGTGTGCTGCCTTAGATGGACTTCAGTTCAGCCCTTCATAATTTTGGTTGTGACTCAGTAAACGGATAAAGATTCACTAGCAATACTGAAGAGAAAAACGTTATCAGATATCAAAGACTATAATAGTTCAGTGATAAAATATAAAGAATATACTTATGGTGCTGAAGGTGAGAGGAAGCGACTGTCCAGAGTGCCCTTAGCAGAACATGAGCTACAGTAGATTAGATTAGGTTTTGTGTCTTTAAATTCATTTTTTCCTCAATGGCTCAGAGCTTGTTGAAGAAGGTGTGTAAATTTCTTGTGATAGATGCTGTTTGTGAATTCTCTGAATAGAGAAATTACATTTTTTCCAGTAGTCAAAAGTCAGCTTGACATTCAAACTGAATGCAATTCATTAGATATAACATACCAGTCAGTATGGTATTATAGTCTTTCACATCAGTTTCCATATGTCATTATTTACAGGTTTGAAAGTTGTTTAGTACAGTCAAATCTTAGTAAAGGTGAATATCTCTTGAAGATGATGCTTATTGGAAATTTTAACTATATCACTAAATAAAAGCAAAACAATAAAATAAATTTACAAATGAACAATTTTAAAGGGAGAAGGGAAGCTCATGGAATGATTATGAGGGGAAAAAATAGCCCAAAGGTAATGGCTGGTATGGAGACATGGAGATCTCAAAAAATACAACAAAAAATGATGCATGACCCAGAGTACACAAAGAGAAAACAGTTTGCTATGATTTTCAGTTATGGCTGTGAAGTAACATGACAAGTGAAACATGTATACATAAATGGGTGTACGCACCAGTCAGTTCCTTGGACTGCCCTGATGGGTGGCTAACAGGAAGCTTGCAATTTCACGTCTGATGTATTTATTGAATAATATGAACATTTCCATAATATATTATCTTCTGCAGCCTATAAGTAATTTTAACTTTGTTCCTCACATTAATGAGTGTTTAGGAATCAAGGCTTTGCAGGTGGTGACAATTTCCAGTGCAAAGGGAGGCTGAGGTCTGAAAAGATCTTGCAAGAGGAAACAGCTTAAATGGTATCTATCTTCCTCAAAGTATGGACTTTGTCGCCTGTGCCTAAGAGGTCCTAAATCAAAGCCCATGGAAAAGACTGAAAAGGGGAGATAAGAAACATGAATAAAATAGTATATGTACTTAGAGTAAATAGAAGGTAACTTAGGAACATCTCATCTTCATGTACTTTAGGGAAATGAATAACTAAGTATGAATATTGAAGAAAGGAAACATGGTTTGGAACAAATGACTCATTTCACGCTAGGAGTTCAGCACGGAGCCTTTGCTCCTGCCTGGGTGCACTGAAACCACCTCTAGTGGGAATGACTGTGGATGATTTTGAAGCATTTACGTGCACACAGAAACACACTGGTGGTGGGGGGTAGCGTCTCAATGAAGTGGATTAATGAACAGGCTTAATAAAAGCAAGCGTGCTCTTTTCACAGGGAAATGCTCAAGGGGAGGCGCTTGAGATGAGAACTCTCCAAACAATTTTGTTTTGTTTTTGTCACTATTCAAAAATGTCATAAGATCTAAGTTTTTATGAACTAAAGGTTATTGTGTCAAGGCAATTGAGAAGTATGTGAAGTCGGTGCAAGGGTGCTGTGCCCAGCCATTGAATCTGGCTTCCTGTTGGTGATTTACAAGCAGGAGCATTTCCTCCACAGTTCATAGAAGTGGGAAGGTCTGTGTGTCTGCACAGAGGTGTGGGTTTTCCTCCTCCATCAGCTGTATCCAGTGATTCTCTTTTCCCGCTTTCCCAGATTAGTTAAAAACGCAGATTGTAAATGAAAGTATAATGGATGGGAATTTTAATAGCTATTGATTTAAAAGTTTGATTGCCATTGTAATGCCTGGAGCCTGAGATCTTCATTTTTACTGGATCTTCAGGATCAGGTTGCTCACCGATTTCTCAGTCAATGTGAAAATAATAAGTCTCACTGATCCTGGAGGTTTCCAGCCAGCCAGGTTTAGCTTCAGCCCTTTGAACTCGGGAAGCGCATGAGCACAGCCTCATGCACTTAGCCTGGTTTGACATTTTGTGTGGGAGAAGTGGTTTACTAAATTCTGTTCCAGACAAGATGAAATATTTTAATTTTCAGAGATGATTGGGTCTGGGCTTTTGGGACAACCTCTAATTTTAATTAAAAAATAACCCCAAACCACTCTACCAGCAGGAAATGTTATTCTAAAATTATGTGAAGTTAGTAGGGGGGTGGTGTGTGCTGTTTTAAAATGAGGAGTCTTTAAATGACCAGTTCTGCTGTCATGCATCTGTGATATGCTTGGTTTTAAATACTAGGTTACATGCTGCTTTAAATACTAGGTTACATACTAGGTTACAAAAAAAAGAAAAAAACAAGTCAGTTTAAAACCTCTGTAGAAAAGACATTTTACTCATGTGCCAGTAGTAGGTCTGTAAAACACAGCCAGGATCCTTTAACGAGGGTTAGTTCTGCCATGATATTGCTTACTGTGTCACACTTGTCTTAGAGGGTGGGTTATCTCTCTGTTTGGGGAAAGATGATGTTTTTACACAAAATACAGTGGTCTTTCTGACCTGAATGGGTAAAAGCAAATCTTTTTAGAGCCTTATCAGGACTTCCTGTAAATGAGTTCATAATCTCCTGCTTATTGTTATGGAAAGTAAAGTTCAGAGACTAATTTATCCACAATGAAAATATAATTTCCTGTCGTTTTGTCGCAGCAAAATTTGTTTCAGCATTACATTCTTCTGAAGAATTTAAGGTGATGATGATGAAACTAAGATGAAGAGGTTTGGGGTTAATACACCCTTTTTTGATGCAAATGATCAAAACCTTTTAACAGAGAACAAAAATATTTCCCATCCTGATTTATTGAATGAGAATTAACTTTGGCAAATCCAGAACCTCAGAGCATGGTTTGACCTTTCCCACATATGTGTGTGTTAAATATAAAGTCTATTGTCAAATGCAATCAGGAAAGGAGTTCCCAAGACTATGCAAGTAATTTTGGGTAAACAACAAGGTGAATTATGTAGCTAAATTGGTTCATGTTATCATGAATGAGATTATGTCTGATAGACAAACCCTAAAATACGCATAGATAATATTGTTTATCTATCATGCTAGCCAGGCAGAATTTTAAATTTTTCGCATTACTATTGCTATTTATAGTATCTCAGTGCAGTGATAATGGCTTTAATGTTATCTAGGTTTAGCCAAATATAGTAATCTCTGTGCTATAAAAGGAGGTTTGAAGTCCTCTGTGAAGGGATAAAGGTTGGCTTTGTCACTGAAATTCCTTTGATGAACTGCTTGAAGAAGCCTATTTTAGGGCTGGCATCCAAGCTCAGTGAAAGTGACAGTTTCCTCTCTTCTCCCCTTCACATAATTCTTCTGAATCATGTACTCAACAACATTAACCTGATCTCAGAGTTTCTTAAACATCTTGACAACTTGAACTAAACCATTTACAGAAATGAAACAGTCCATTTGCTTTCAGCTTTGTAAACGAAAAACTTTTTAAACTAATTTTTGGATTTAACTATGTTCTAACACCAAAAATTCTCCCCTTAAAAATGACCAAATAGTTGCACTTTGGCTGAGAGGATATTCAGACCAGCTGTGTCAACTTAACCTCTGTGCCTTATAGGTGCTGTGGTACTTAATTAGTTGCTTATGAAGTGTGTTAAATTCTTAGATTGCAAGGTGCGATGTAATTGTGTGCTATGAAATCTGTGAAAGTGTCAGCTAAGTAAACGTCTTTTTCCGTCCCTCCTCCCACTGTCCTTGTACACAGGACATCTACTCTTAATGTTTCTTGGTGTTAAAGGACTTACCAATATAAACAGTAGTACAAAGCTGAGCAGCTGGTTGGAGGGTTCCCAGGATGTATCTGTAACTGGACATATTAGTGCCGTGGCTTGCCAAAGCAATGTGCTGCTTAGTGGTGTTCTTAGGGGTATTGTTGTTGGTGAGTATAGGCATGAGGCTGTATTTTCTGCCTTGCTAACAGTGCCTTTTGAAATGCTAAATGGGTTTATAAAGAGGCGTATCCTACCAAGCCAGGGCCAGACAGCAGGTTGCCTTTGGAGGTAGTTACAGAAATGGGCTGGTTTTGTTCAGGAGTTCATCCCGATTCTGTTTTCATGCTTTTTCTTGTGAGGTTATTGAAGCTAAGCAAAAACCAGTTTACTTTTACCATCTTGAATAAATAAAACTGCAGTATGGGATGTATAAATTTCTGACAGTTCTTCCTTGGATATTTTCAAAGATTCCACAAACCTCTCGTCTCAGCCAAAGTTTATGTAGCTTTAATTTCTATGGAAGGCCTCATTGCCAGGAAAGGGCGAGAGCAGTAACTCTTTTTAATATTTACTGTATAATCCATCCTCCTTGTCTTCTCCCCTTTTTGGGGGAGGCAAAATGAAAATTGCTGGTTTATGTTTGAAGATGAGGAAGAGCAGCACTAAGCAGGAGGAAGCCCAAGAGCAGGTTTTATTCATGTCTTGCTTCCTGGTACTGCTCTTCCCGCCAGTCCATGAGCTTCAGTCTCCTCCCAAAATTTCTTTATGGGTCAGCTGGTTATTTTTCAGCATCAACTCTTAGCAAGACCTCTACCTCCTTTTCTTCATGCAAGGTATACGCCAACAATCAGTAGAAGGTTATTTTTGCAGGTAGATAGGTGGAAACTGTGGGTTTCATGTGGGTTCAGGGCCCCCTGCATTTAATTGCCGTAACTTCTGGTTGAGGCTGTAGGCTGAGAAAAGTGAGTAGGCGGGAAATGATCCGCTTTCCCACGCGTTCCCCCAGATGACAGCAGTGAATTTTACTTACATGGGGACTCTTCTGTTTCCCTGTCAAAAGATGGCTCCTGGGAACTTCACCTGTGTCTGCCTTGAGTGAATCTTGGCTTTTTAATTTTCCAGAAAACTTAATGATTTTTTTAGGTTAGCAATAATTTTTAGGAAGTATGGGAATAGGTTTCACTCAGGGGTGAAGGTGAATTACTCTGCTCTTACTACCACTAATTGCTTGACTCTTCCTAGCCAATTTTTTGGTTTTGAGAGGAAAAATCAGTGTCTTTTGGAGAAAGGCATTCAAGCTAAAATCCATGTGTAAAGGAATTTGCTTATTTTGCAGCCTTTGTTACACCTGAACTTGACATCAAAGCCATGCAATAAGTCTGGCTCTTGGTATTAAAAGGGGTGTTTCAACCTGGGGTCTCTCTCTCTTTTCAATACGTGTGTGTTGATGGTTCCATCTTGAAAACCTTTAAGCCAAAGAAAAGAGCAGGTTTATGTATTTTATCAAATCTACCGCTTTGCGCATATGCATAGCACCCATTACAAAGAACAAATACATGCTAACTTGTTTAAGTATTCATCTAACTGTCTGCAGATCTTTCTTTTTGAACTAGGAATATGTTGTGATCTTGATCCCTACTGTGAACTCCTGGTGTCTTCAGGGGCATCAGAGTGCCTTGTACTCTCCAAAGAACAAAACAGATAAATAACTGGCTGCAAGGCACCCCGCTGGATGCATTACTTAAACACATGTGTTGTAATAAAGATAACATCCCAAAAGTGCAGCGTGCCAGGTGACTGCAGCCACCAGCAAGCCACCAGCAATTAGGAAGGGCCTGTGATGTATAATTCACACCCTGCTATTCTGAGTTTACACAAAGGTCTGTGAAGTTCACAGGGTGATAGATTGAAGACTGTTAGATGTTTTAATGATGAAATACTGTGAATAGTAATTTGGCGAGAATAAGGAAGGTGCCTGCAGAAGTTTACAGAGCAGTATTTTAACTCATCAAGGTTATTTGGATTCTTTTTTCTTCAGTAGTAGTAAAAGTAAATTTTTTGTTTTTAAAATGTAAGTCTGACTGCTGATTTGCCTGATAGTAAAAACAAATGTATCAAACTTGTAGTAAAAAAAACGCATCAAATTATGTTTATTAAACTAATCCACCTCCAGTCTTCTCTATTCTGGAGTAACTTTGACAAGAAAAAATGAGTCTTCACTGACCAAAACTTTATTTTTGTAAAGACTTGCTCGTGCAGACTTACTTTCCCCTTGTAAAGACTTGGTTAAGTTTCAGTTAACAAACTACTTTGTCATGTAGTTAACATGCAAAGTGGTTTTAAGAACACTGCGTTTATATAACATTTGAAGAGGTTCTTGTTAAAATCATCCTACCTTTTTGCTTCCTCCTTAGACTATAATGACTGAAGAGCAAAAAATCAGTTAAACTTTTTTATTCAGTTATGCACTGAACTTTGCAAAACTATTTAAAGCCCTCTTGCAGAAGCTGTAAAACAGAGGCACAGTTTTGGATGGCAATGGATTAACTTCTCTTATACTATATTTATATCTCTCAACAATTGTTGCTAATTTGTACATCTGTTCTTACTGGTTTATATATAATTTTGACACTGGATAAATGATGAAGTAGAGACAAAAGCTGAAACCAATTAGTGGAGAAGAGCTCTTGAGTCGTCTGGTATCCTGTGACTGAAGTTAGAGAATTGCTAACTTGAGTCTATGTCCTCCAGTAACTGAAAGTCATAGTATACTTTTTAAACATCCTCTTTTTTATTAATTTTACTTGATACTAAGTGGTTAAAAAGTTAGGTAGAGGCTGGTATGATGAGAGACCTGTGTCACAGAGCCAATGGAATATTTGCGGGTGGGGAAGTAAGCAAAAAGGACAGGAAAGACCAAGAAACCTTCGGAAGCAAGGAGCAAATTTAGCAATTGTTAGTAATGGCTGGAGGAAAGGGGAGGAGAGAATGGAAAACAGATGCAGACAGTTTTAGATAGTGGACAGCTATGTGCCATAGCAGTTCTGGTGGAGAGCCTCCAGTCTTGGGAGCATACACACCAGTGCACTGCTGCTTTCTGCTGTGGCTGTTTCCAAGGAGTGAGCTAATAAGAATCAATTTGTAGAACAAAGCAAACAAAACTTTGGCTTCTGCTCAGGGGAACTTGAGCAATTCTAGTTACAGATCAGGCTTCAACAGAAGCCAAATGCTGATCCATAAAAGTATAATTACTCTGTTTCATTTGGAACCTTTTGTTCTGGATTGCATTCAAAACTACTGTAAGCCCCTTTGTGAGATTCTTTTTTTTTTTTTTCCCAGGCAAGAAAAAAAAAGAGGCCTTTTGATTTAATAGTTCTACTTTGTTTCAATTAAAAAGGAGAAAAAACCATGTCGTCCTTGTCTTTCTTTCTTAAGAATCTTCCCTTCTGCAGAATAGCGTCCAGCAGGTCAGAGTTTGGGATGACAGGTCTAATGTAGAGACAAAGTTGTATTACAGAATATAGATGGTAAGTGATACTCTGTTTTTAAGATCCAGTATTCTCTGTCATTTTCAGCTACAGACTGAATAACATTTTGTTACCGAAATTGAAAGCGATTACAAAATTCTTGCAAAGCCCAGAAAGCTTGAAATTGCCAATGTGACTTACCTGCTTGAGCTCTTTCTCCTTGGAAGTATGTAATGGTGGAAGGAGTAAATTGAAAATGGTGTATCCTCTCTGAAAGCTTAAAAACAGCTGAAAAAAAGAGAAAAAAGTATTGGAGAACAACTGTACAGACTAAAGCTGTGTTTAAGGATGAAATGTGTGACTTTTGGGGGAACCTCTTATTCTTAGAACAGCATAGGAGGGTGAAAATATTTGTTCATTTGCTATAAAATGGCATATCCGCTGAAAATCATCCAGGGCTACAGTTTTGTAATGCGGGAGTCCAATATGGACTTCATTAGCATTTATTAGATCAGTGTATTTCACTTAAATACATGCATTCACTGGCTTATTTAAATGTCTTTTGTGTATTCTTTCATCTCTTTTTAGGTTATTTTTTCCTGCAGATTCAAGGATCATTTCTAGTGGAGGATCATAAAAGCTGTATTTTGTTGGTCTGTCATGTCCCACAGCTTTTTATTTTCCCATTATGTATATCAGACACAGCATTTATTGTATTACTAATAACTGAACAAATTCTAAGTCGTCTTGTTGGGTAACGGGCACTGCCTAGAAACACCTCCTTGCATTTTTACTGCCTTATGTTCACAAACTCTTGTGCAAGTATCCGCTGCTACCAGGCGAGCCCACAGGGGAGGTTAGGGCTGGGGAACGGAGAGGCTGTGATTGACAGTGATTTCTTTAATTTGACTTGGTAGCGAGGCTGATTTGAGCTCAGAAGTGCCTGGCTCCCAGTACAGAAATGTCCTAACGACTAGACCTTGAAGGCTCTGCCGTGCCTGCGCTGCAGAGGAGTTGTGCAGAAGGAACAAGCAGGGAGTGTGCACAAACACACGCGCTCTTGGTGCTGTGGACTTCTGCCTGCCTGCTGGCTGTATCTGCAGGGGGAATTAGCACTACATTTCGGCTGGGCTGACACACTAAACAGGCATCTTTCTGTTCCTCACTAAAACGAAAACCCAGAGAAGTTAATTAATTCAGTTGACATTGCAGGTGGCAGAAGGTAAAACACAGAGGTGATGAAGATCTGAGGAGACACGAGTGATGAGGCATGCCATGCTCATCTGGGAGCGTAAAGGCTTGACCTGTATGCTGGTGTAGGTTATCCAGGTTCCATTTTCCCATGTACCAGAGGGTGTTTGAGGCCACATCTCTTAGGAGAGGTCCTAACTGAAGAAGGCGTCCTCATTCTCTTTTGTTAACTCTGTTTCATTTTTTATATAAAAGAATCAAACCCCAGAGCAGCGGCTTGAATCCCACTGTCCCTTGTCACAGAGCGCACCGTAATCAGCAGGGCAGAGCGGGGTGCTTGCCGTCTCTGCTTTTAATTATTCTGAGTATTTTATACGTAATGAGCAGCTGCAGCACGAGGTCCTGAGGGCACCCCTGTTCCCAATCCAAAATAGCCTGTTGTCCAGTTCAGGCTGAATTCACGCAGAGGAGAAAATCAGATCCATGTTTTCTCACTTCTCAGGCAAAGGGTCTTAAGAGATGGTTTCCTCACTTGCCTTCTCACTCCATTTACGCATATGTAGCAGGAGTTTGCAGAATGCTAAGGAATCGAGGATGCAAATTTCTGTGTACATTTCTGTTCCTTAAAGATGTGCCAGTCTGTTGTGATGGGCCAGTGGTATTTTAGCTGGCAGGAATATGGGCTCCCAGCAAAGATTTGGCTACAGTCATGTAGCAGACAACATGGATGTTGTAGGGATGTTCTTAAGTGCTAGACATACATCCTTTTTTATTGTAGCTGCTAACTCAATTTGAGCCCTGTCTGTATTTCTTAATTACAAACCAAACCAACCAAGCAAGCAAACAAACAAACAAAAAACCCCAAATCCAGTCAAGTATTCTTGTAAGATATTATCACGAGGCTCAAACTGAAGTGAAAATGTATCTGCTGGGTTTGCTAGCCTCAGTGGTCCTTGATTAACCACATTTGAAGTAACCAGGAGGTGCAGAGCCCAGTTGGATCCTGGGGGTGATTTGCTTTGGCCTTTTCTGTTAACTTCTTTTCTGGTTCTGTTTGTAAGGATTCTGGTGACTGGCTGTTGTCAGCAGATTTTTTTTCCGTTGCATAAGGACTGGGAAGACAGTATCTGTCTGACTCTTCCACAGTGAATGGCTTTCAAGTTAAGCCGTGGCTGCAGTTATTGTGCTCTAGCTGTGACACTATAAATAAAGTTATTAACAGCAATATGTAAATGGGTTTCTATTTTTGTTCCCTGTATTGTTTGCAAAATCTAGGGCAGTTATTCAGTAAGAATCATCTGCTATTTAGCACTGAGCCTAGCAGCATTTGATGCTGTGTGGGCTGCTGTGCTTTTTTTCCCCTTTCTTTCTTTCTTTGCACTGGCTTCTAGAATCCAGCTCCTTTGCAAGTTTGTTTATTGTGGTATATAAGAAATAGAGTAGCTGTGCTAAGCATTTTCAGGCTTCCGGAGAGTGGCTTGGTACTTAAGAACAGAGAATCATCTCTTGATATCTGAACTATAGGAACATTAAAAGCAGCAACACAAACATCAAATACCACAGCTGCTAATTTGCCTTAGTGCGCATCTTGCAAATTCCAATTTGTTCAAAGATCTTTATGGTTTGCGTTTTGTTTGCTTGTTCTGTTTCCTTCCACTTCCCTCTCCATCGCTCCAGATCTGCCTGTCAGCCTCAGTCCCCGTTCACACTGGAAGCTTGTACCACATTAATTCACGCAGTTAACAGTACAGCCCAGCGAGGGAGAACAGGGATATGTTGTTTTGGAAACACTTCACTGCAGTCATGGCTACTCCTACCTGGAAGAGCAAATTTTTCTAATCCAAGGCATCTGTGTAGAAACCTGAATGCACCTGTAATAGGGACGGGAGCTGTGTTGCTCTTAATGTATATAGTCTATAACGCATTTCACATGGGACAGTTTTTGTTCAAACATCTTCCTGTTCTGCAAGTGAATTTAGCTCTGGCTTCCCCAAATCCCCTATGGGGAAAGCCTCGACCTGTTTGTCCTGTGACTCATTCGCCACGGTTTTATTGCCAGCTGGTTTAGCCTTCAGATGGGCATGTGTCCTCCGTGGCACTTTAATTCCATTTCACACGTCCCCTAACACTGGGACGCCAGCAAGTTGTGTCTCCAGTTTCACTCCTTGCTTGAAGTAGCGGTTAGTTTTATGGTATATATAACAGATGAATATAGCAAAGTGTTTTGAAGTTGTGACACCTGCTGTTCTGAACGGAACTGAACTTGTCCTTCCAAATGCCAGGTACTTCATTCATTTTTTTTTGTTTTTAAACATCAAGCCAAAATCGCTGCAACTGTAGCGGCATAGAAAGTAATCAGAAATCAGCTAGATTGGTTTTGCACAGATGTAGAAAGATATGACACAGTAGCCTTCCTCTTATTTTTATGGTCTGAAACACATTACTGTAATATATATTTTAACTGGTCCCTAAGGTAGCTTTCTATGCTATAGAAAAGATCTGGTCAGAGTCTATTGATTTTACTGGTATTAGTTCAGTGGTAAACTAATAACTGTTTACGGGAACTTCATTTGGAGGTGATATTTTGCGAATATTGAGACTACCAAGCAAATGGCTTAGTGAAATATCTTAATGCATTAATGCAGAAATTAAATTTTCCAATGGAAAATGCAAGAGAAAAGCCATTTCTTTATACGTAGATCTATTATTCTGGTGGTGGCAATTACAGTAATTCTCTTGAAATCAAGTTAAAATTATATGCCAGCTTCATTATGAGAAGAAACCGCTGATTGCAAAAATCAGGGGAGATTCAGTGGAAAGTTAAAAAGACTTACGTATGCAGTGGGCAGATCTGCCTTGCCATGGTCCATGCTCCCGCATCTCAGGAGCAGGCTTTGTGCAGGTGTTCCCTACATTCATGAGGCCGGGATTCATATTCCTGCTTTCACATGGTTTTCCCACATGACCTTGAGCCCCATTATATATTTTCTTTATATACCATACTTTTGTCTCTGCCAAATACTGTGGTGTTGGTTTTCTAGCACTGATGACATTTTAACAATTGCTTAACGCCAGTTTTTTTGAAGACTTTGTATGCTTAAGAAGCTAGAGATGCAATGGTCCATTTTATTTTATAAAGAAAGAAATTTGAGGTAATCAGCTGAGTAACTGATCACAGAGTCAAATGATGGGCTGTCAAAGATTAGATTTAGGGTGTCTTGATAGCTAGTATCTTGACCGGCATCATAAAACAAAAGTGGTGTAAATGTTTTCTGATATTATAGTATATAATCTGAATACTATAAAGTAGATTTAACACTGCTTCATATCTATGAAATATTGTACATATGCAAAGTATTTGGAATACGAAGTAGGTTAGGAACTGAAGAGGGGCTTAGAATGTAATATTCCCTGAACAAGGATGATCTTTCACAGAATCACAGAATGGTCTGGGT
>KL268437.1:5349-20192 GCA_000699545.1 Podiceps cristatus
CTCCTCTCTGAGATGATCCCATTAAAAAGGAGGAAAACATTTTTAAGGTCCTCTGAAAAGAACACCTTGAAAGATGGCTAATGTCCTTTGGAATCACTCACATTTGCTACACAATTTAATTGACAATATATATATATATAAACACCCCAGTGAGGGCCAGGGGGTGAGGGCAAGCAGCTTTTCTAGATCCTAAAAACACTGTCTAATTTATACCATGGCACACCACTGTGCTTTCTGATCAGTCTCATGACATGTCTGTTGCTAAGCCTAGGCTTAATTCTTAAGCTTAGTTTTTTCATAAAAGCTCCAAATCATGTCTTTTTCCACATTAAATGCAATCTGCATTTGCACTTCCAAGTATACATGGCTGATATTATAGTACCAGTATGTGGTTTGTACTCCAAATACATTGTCCTTTATTTTGGATGTGTGAGGTTTTTTAAATTGCAGACAGAGACTGACTAGTTCTTTCCTTGCTTATGATAGCCCTGACCCCTTTCTCAGCTTACCCTTTCTAAACTTAACTTTACATGTCTCCTCCTCAGCTTTTTGGTTTATTGGATGTTTCCCCTGACTTAAGATATGGAACAGGGCCACCGATGAATGCCAGCTCCTGATCAAGGGGGAGGCACATCTCTTCCCCAGATGTGTCCTTGGCACTGTGATGAAAAAGCCACACATTCGCTATCTTTCTCATTTCATTCCCAGTACAGTAGTTATATGTGCATGTTTGTTATGTCCCTTTTTCAGAGGATAAGTGCATAAGGATCTCAAACTCTCCCGTCTTCCCAAAAGAGACACTTATATAACCCTACAGTCTCCTTCGGCTTGTTTTCCTGCAAGCCTACAGTCCTCATCTTCCCTCAAGGAATTACAGATTCCGAATGCCCATTCCTAAAACAGGCATTTGGGGCTTTTCCTCAGGGGAACAGGATGGATTGCTTTGCACCGCCTTCTCAGAGAGAGCCTGCAATAAACTGTGTGGGTTACAGAGATGAATGCTGGAGAGGATCCCAGCATTATGTTAGATCTGCCAACCTGACAGGTTCAACAGAAACCGCTGAAGTTTCCTATCCCCATGCAGTGACCCGTAGCTAATCTGCATGACAATATATTGTGTAATTGCAGGAAGCCACTGCAATATCATTCAGGAACAGGAAGCTTGGGAACTGTTTACAGCCACCGCTATGGTGATGAAACCTGTCATTACCTTGTGCACTGTTTCTTCTGAAACATGGATGCGATTGCAAAGTCTTATCACTCAGCTGCATAGGGAAGATCTGCTGAAGTAAAAGAATAACATGGGAAGAGCAAAAAAAGAGACTGGGTTTGGTTGATTGCTGTCACGATTACCTTACACAGGTTGAAAGACAGTTTCGGCAATTGCTTATTGTGCATGAGAAGACAGAATTGTTTGCCATCAGTTAGGCTTCAGTTAAGTTTACTATTCCTTATCTCTTGTTTAAGGTAGTACTTCAAAGGAGTATTTGCTTCTTGTCCTTTGACTCAAGTGGGCACAGCAATGGGATGCCATGTAGGAGATGCAGATTTGAAAGCAATCATGTGCTCCCAACTCTCAGCATAACAAGAGGCAGGCAATTTTATTTTCTCTGCTGATTTAGATTAACTCATTAATTCATGCACAAAACTTTAAAAGTGCAAAATTCTACCCACATGCTGAATATGACTAACAAGCAAAGAAACACATCACAGGACCCCAGTATCTGAGTTTTGGACACATTTATGACCGAACAGGGCTTTTAGGATCCATGTTCACATTCCAGAAGAATGAAAACAAAGAAAAGACTGTTTGGAATGGAAACCTATGAGTCCCCAGGACAAGGGCTTAAAATCAAACACAGCTTGATAGGTAAGGATGGTCATGGAAAAGAAGCTGCCCATAGCTCAAATATGCTGTTACACTCTTGGAAATTTCCAAAATCACAAAATCAGGCTGGTTCTTGCTATGAACTAACATTTCAAATCTACTTTTAAAAACTCTGAACTACTCTTTTCATGAATATCTCAAGCAGGCAACCGTCAGGCTACCAAAGGCAATAAACACAAAGGAATCAATGTATTGACCAAATGAAGATAGACAATGCCACCTTCAGATTTAGAAATTAGACTGTCCACAGGAGAGAGCAGAGACAACACAGTGATGGTTATGATAATATTGTCTTCTCTTAGGAGAGTAATTGGTTTAATTAGACACAAAGGAAGCTGGAAAAGAAATGTACATTTTTATGGGGGTTAAAAAGGATACTAATAACTATTGATAGAACTGATTGAGTCACAGATTCTTTGGTTTCCTAGCCAAGTTCTTCCCAAGCTCAACCCCAAAACCCCTGGAAATAGATTTGACAAAATTGATAGGGATGCACTAAGCGCTTCTATAGCTCAAATGAGGGGAGAGGTATTGGTTCAAATTTTTACTAAACTGTATTACTCTTTTCATATTATGATTTTAGCCACAGAGTATGATTTTAGCCACAGAGAGCTAGTTTATTTTTATTTGATGTACTAATGAAATTAATATTATTTGTATTACAGTAGCATCCCAATACCCAGGTTGTGGGGTATTATGTTGTGCTGTGGTCTACAGAGCCAGACAGTAAGAGACAACAATGAAGAATGTATAATAACCTAAACATTTAGAGTAGAATATAGGAAACAAACAATCTAACCAATAGTTGGTCAGAGTCAGGTATGGACACCATAACTGGGATTCATCTGTCCAAATTTCAAAAGCTACAAAGAGCATGTCTATGTTTGCTGGACCTTTTCTAGACTCATTTCTTAATCAACAGAGAGAAT
This sequence comes from Podiceps cristatus, assembly GCA_000699545.1. Taxonomy (NCBI): domain Eukaryota; kingdom Metazoa; phylum Chordata; class Aves; order Podicipediformes; family Podicipedidae; genus Podiceps; species Podiceps cristatus. The sequence goes on from KL268437.1 coordinate 8,167, forward strand.
CAAATCCTTCCAAGAAAGAACTTCTTTTATCTAAAATGACCATATAAGATATGTCAGATGGACCATAAGCATCTGTTTTTCTTTTTTTTTTTTTTTGTTAAAGAAGGCAGTAAAAACTTGTAGATCAGATGTGATGTCAGTACTGCTGAAGCCCACAGCTGGGTGTGATGAACCCCATGCTGTGGGCCAGGGAGCAGAGAAAACAGGCTGCACCAAGAGGGAAGGCAGCTTGGGAGCTGCGGGTCACAGCAGTGCAGGCAAGGCAGCAGCCTGCCCGACAAGGGACCCAGCCCCACAGCACCTGACCAGGGCAGGGCAGGTCCGGAGATGGTGATTGACATCAACTGAGAGCCCATTAGTCACTGCAAATCTGTAGTGGTGAACCAGGTGTGAGGCCAAGAAACAAAGTCAAGTCACTGGAGCAGGAGCAAGGTCCAAATGGGGAGATGCATGCCCAGGAGCAGGCACATCACCAGTATAGCTCAGGCAGAGACCGAGGGTGAGAGCCAGAGCTTAACAGCAGCTCCCAAGTGAAGGAGAAGTAGCTCTACTGGACACCTAAATCATCTCTATGCTAGCCCAGAGCCCAGGCAACCAAATTCCCCAGAGAGTGGATGGCCTCTGGGTGCTGTCCCCGTGTTGCTCAAAGCTCACTCCAGTATCTTCCATATCAGACCACAGAATCACTGCAAATCTGGAGATGCAACACTATCTTTTCATTGACAATCAAGAAAAAGTAATGCTTTGGGAGCCTGTGACCTTCACTCACAGGTGTTTGGAGCAAGTGGCCTCAGATGTAGCCAAGCAGTGTGCTTTGAGGTCAGTCCACACTGCAGCTTTCTGGTCCAATGTCTGCACGGGGAAATGGACATACGTGGCTAAACCATACTGAAGCGGGGACTAGACGAGTTTCACTGCTTCTGGCATCTACCAAAGTGAGCTCCCTTTGGTACCAGTACCACTCTGGCATACGTGTTTCTGGGTAGTTTGGTTATTCACAGTGTGCTCTGGGTCCTGGAAAAGCTCACTCAGTTCATGCCATGGCCTTTTTATTGCAGTGACACTGCTTTTGATGTCCAAACTTTGAGAATTGTACACTTGCAATACATAATGGAAACATCTTGTATAGGGGATCTTATAACAGGTATGTGTTTTAATGGCCAGAGTACTGTTCCTTTGAAGGAACACTGTCTGCTGCCACTAGTACTATTGCAATCTTAAGGACTCTTGTGGAGGAGGGTACTGCTCATTCTAAGAAAAGGTATCTGATCTGGCCCTAAATAGGTAACTGTTGAAAAAGCAAGAGAGCTCTTCTATTTAATCAAACACTTTTTTAGAGAAGCGGAGGAATTGAAGGAGCAGAGGAGAAGAAGGGGAGTGAGAATATGCCTAAGAACATGTTCTAGTGGTTTCAGTCCATGGTTTAAGTCAATGTCTCCCATGTCCTTGAAAATGGCATTGGCATCCAGTCACTCAACTTTAAGTACACATCTTTGAGCTGCCTGTACAATTCACTCATGGTTTTGGTTTTTTGGGTTGGTTTTTTTGGGGTTGGTTTTTTTTTTTTTTTTTTGGTTACAAAGGGGACGAAGAAAGAGAAGCAGAGAGAAACTATATTTCAAAAGATTCGTGTACATGTTTTAATCACTCACACTTTCCATTGTTCAAGATTGCACTTTTATTAGATGAGTGTTTCACTTTCAAGTACACAAGAGTATTTGAAATATTTCAAGGGTACTTCTTTTAGCTTCTAACAACTAGATGTTGCTGCCACCACGGGACTATTATTTAGAAGGAGCATGAACTGGAGATATTCTGACCTCAGAAGTCATGTTGCTCCACTGACAGGCACATAGTCAGGTGTACATTAAGTAACGGAATACTTATTTTTCATTATTACCGTAAGTAATTTAGGAAAATAATTAAGGAAAACGCAAGAAATTTAAACCAAATTTTCCAGTCCTCCTCTTAGCTGCAGCAGAGCTAATAGAAGTACATTAGGCTTAAGCTGGTGAGAAATATTCTCTCTTCTTTTTTTTTTTTTTTTTTTTTTGAAACTGCAATTATTAAAAGATTGATGTAATTTTTAAATTCTTGCTTGTAAATGAAATAGAAGACAAACTCCTTAGCCTGCATGTTTTATCATTTAACAAGACATTAAAAACAAGTTAGCCACAGTGTGTGGTGAGTGCACAGGTTTGATTAAACCAAAGCAGACCTTAACAAGACTCAACCCGTTTGTAAACTGCTGTTCAGGTGAATCTGTGAGTCATCTGGCACCAAAAAGCCCTGATCTCTCAACCATAATTGCTCCGGTATACTGCAGGAAAATGGCACATTTTAAAAGATGGTAGAGCACAGCAGGTCATCACTGTTTTCCAGAAGTATTTCTAAATATTTTCTTACATATTCCATAGAGAAATGTCTTATCTTTGTTATTTCTACTACAACAACTACAAAAATACTGCCAAGAATAATGCTACTTCACCTCTAAGACAAGTAATTCAAATCAAATCTGAGGCCAGGCTTTCATTTTGGGGTCAAATTCTGTGTGCAGGTGGTTCTCATTGAGTTCAATATGATCCCAAAGAATGCAGCAGAGGACTGAATTTGGCCTCTACCAGCTAGCCTAAATATATGATGCGGTTCTGTCCTTACACTGTATTGGAAAGAGATACTGCACCTTTTTAGTTTATGAGTCTGCTTATTATCAGTCTTGGGGAAAGAAAAGATGGTTAAATTTAGATTTCCACAGAATGTTTTGATTTAAGTAAAAGAATTCAGTGACCACCAGTTTGGAACATCCTTCTGGTGTCATAAGTAAGCAGTAAGCAGATTCAAAAAAGCTGTGCACGTACACTTAATTGATTGAAGCGGAGAACAAAGAGAATATCAGTCTTCCAGGTTTAGATGAGGATCAGGTGGTTTCAAGCTGAAAAGAAACAGGGGCTCTTGTTTTGTTTTAAGCAAAATTCTGGGAACCTCCACGGTTCCGGATGTTCTGCATGGAGGAAAAACCCTTTACAAAGACACTTGTTACACCATTTTTCTCACTCATTCTGTTGATACGTGAAATTTCCCACATTCCCCATCTTGGAACAAATTATCTCAAAAAATGTGTTCTTATTTAGCGTTAGGTAAATGTTAGATACAGCAATGCAGTAACATTGAGCCATGGAAGTTGTATAGGGCTTGACGTTGCAATGCTCCAACAGAAAAATCTCTCTATAGCCTCAAAAGTAATTTTTTAATGATTTAAATTTCACAGGAAATAAATAAATAAATGCATATGGCAAAGCAGTGCACTAAAAAAAAGTAAAAATGACTGGCAGTGCCATCAGCAAATTGTAGCTCTGGAAGGATTAGCACTAACAGCCAGAGATTCCCCTCTCACTCCTGTCCAAACACTTGGCAGCTTATGCTGCTGCCTGGCTGAATGTCTCCCTTCACACTTCTGCCCTGTAGGGTTAGAAAATTCCAGTTTGCTCACAGCTCTCACTTCAGGGGCTTATGCAGATGGAAAATTAATATTCCACTGTGTCTGGCCCTCTGATCACTCTCTTTAGCTAATATGGAATTAATCTGCCAAGCTTGCCTCAGAAAATGCTCTGAACGAGGAGCTCAGGCACTGAGGAGAATACGATGCTCTCCTATAATATAGCCAGGAATGCTGTACCATAGGGTGGCCAAGTGAATAATTTTCAATGAATAATTTATTTTCTGGGGAAAAAAGAAAAAAAAAAGTCAATATCAACTGGAAGAGTTTCTTCAGTGTGAATCAGATTTGGCAAATTTGAGTTGGCACAAAAAAATGAGGAAAACATGCAAAAATTACAAACTGGCTTATCTAAGTCTTTCTGAAACAAACTGATAAAGAGGGACTACGTTTATGAAGATTTGGAACAAATCACAAACCAAAGAAGGCACATGTCTTACTTGTTAGGATATATTGTCCAATATAAGAAGCCAATGCTCGAATTTTCTTCCCTTTGCCTCCTTCAGTGTGTCAGCTTAAAATGTGTCCTTCAACATTCCAGTGGACATAACCAGCCTAGCAAAAGTGAGCTTTTCCATGGAAAGCTGTTCTGCTTTGCATGGCAAATGGGAGCCACCAGGACAGGAGTCAAAGAATAACCTTTCTCTCCCAACTACCCGCACTATAAACCTCTAGTCTTTTTCTTCACCCAATCCTCATTTATTTCAAGTGCACCATTTTCAGCAGGAAAAAAAAAAAAAGGCCTCTATCAAGGACCCTATCATTTAGTCATGAGAATTCAGTTCCCTAGAGGAAAGTCCTAGCCCAGATCCCAGATCTGATGAGCTAGATGCAAAGTGATTTGAATGCATGTGTCCCTCCTTCACCACCAGCCAATACATTTATCACTAGAATTTCCATCTAAAGGGGTAAACTATTCTCCCTCTGATCTGTGGGATTTCCTTCTACTTTAACTGAACGGTAGCCCAGCTTCCACAGAAGCAATGAAGATTTCTTCGATTCAGGCATTGCTCATGCCATTGCACTCAGGTCTCCCAGTTGCATTGAACTCTGGGTGGTTGCACAAAAACCGTGCATCTTCACGGGCTGTGCTTCTGAATGGAAGAGGGTGCGGCTGTGCTGCACTCTGTGGCTCTCAAAACCAAAGCATCATAGGACCGGCTCCCAGAAAGCTTATTCTCCAACTGCTTTGCTGTTTTTCTTTCTTCTTTTCCTTTAATGAACGGAATCATAGAATCATAGAATAGGTTGGAAGGGTAAAGGTCCTGAAAAGGTCATCTAGTCCACCCCCCCTGCAACAAGCAGGGACATCTTCAACTAGATCAGGTTGCTCAGAGCCCCATCCAACCTGACCTTGAATGTTTCCAGGGATGGGGTATCTACCACCAATCTGGGCAGCCTGTTCCAGTGCTTCACCACCCTTATGGTAAAACATTTCTTTCTTATGTCTGTCTAGTCTGAATCTCCCCTCTTTCAGTTTAAAATCATCACTGCTTCTCCTGTCACAACAGGCCCTGCTAAAAAGATTTTCCCCATCTTTCTTACAGGCCCCCTTTAAGTATTGACAGGCTGCAATCAGTTCTCCCCAGAGCCTTCTCTTCTCCAGGCTGAACAACCCCATGATCCAGCCCTCTGATCATTTTCATGTCCCTCCTCTGGACACGCTCCAACAGGTCCATGTCTCTCCTGTGCTGCAGGTTCCAGAGCTGGGCGCAGCACTCCAGGTGAGGTCTCACCAGAGCAGAGCAGAGGGGCAGAATCCCCTCCCTCAACCTGCTGGCTACTCTGCTTTTCATGCAGCCCAGGGTACGGTTGGCCTTCTGGGCTGCCAGCGCACATTGCCGGCTCATGTCCAGCTTTTCATCCCCCAGTACCACCAAGTCTTTCTTGGCAGGGCTGCTCTCAAACCCTTCATCCCCCAGCCTGTATTGATACTGGGGGTTGCTTTGACCCAGGTGCAGGACCTTGCATTTGTCCTTGTTGAACCTCATGAGGTTCACCCGGGCCTGCCTCTCAAGCTTGTCCAAGCCCCTCTGGATGGCGTCCCATCCCTCAGGCATGTCCACTGCACCACTCAGCTTGGTGTTGTCCACAAACTTGCTGGGGGTGGACTCGGTCCCAGTGTCGGTCATTGATGAAGATGTTAACGAGTACTGGTCTCAGTACAGACCCCTGAGGGACACCACTTTTCACTGATCTCCATCTGGGCTTTGAGCCATTGACCACCACCCTCTGGACATGACCATCCAGCCAATTCCTCACCCACCAAACAGTCCACCCATCAAATCTATATCTCTTCAATTTAGAGAGAAATCAAATCAAAATTGTTGCTTCATTACTCTACTGAGTTAGAAACTGAGAATAGCAAAATGCATCCTAACAAAAGCGATCAGCTTTGAAAGGTGCTTTTGGCTTTGGACTACACTATTATACCTCATAAGAAGCTAAATAATTTAATCTCTGAAGAATAAAGTTTATACTAAAGTAGGCTATATATAGCAGAGTTCTGTATTTGAGAAACACTGTCTCTGTTCTGTGACAGAGATTATCTTTGGCTGATACTATCTGGTTTCTGTAAAATAAATCTAAGATCACAGTGTGCATATTTTAGGCTATCAAATTCCATCTTTTGTTGCTATTAATGTCATTATCAGGTTCCTCCTGCATTTGACATAAGTGCATTTTAAAAAAAGAAAGTTGCATCTAAGTGTTCCTGTGTGTGGAAAAAGTAGAGAAAGAATTATTTCTTCCTCTCATATATTTATTATATCATGATTCCTCTTTCTGTCTTCTGTCTGCTTTAACTGCCAAACTGTCTGATATTTCATGCATTTTCCATTCTTCACGTAAAAAAAAAAATCTCAGCTGTTCAAAGTTACATTGTCCACTCCTCAGTCTTGATATAACTAGCTGAAATGCTACACAGAATATTTTTAGATCATGGTCAATTCAGCAGTTACAGTTTTTGAGTTGTTGCTATAAATGTAGGCTCTCTAAATCCTCATTTAGTTACTGAGAGCAGCTTACCAGAAATCTTTAGGAATTTTGGAGTATTTCAGTGCAAGTTCAGACAAAATCAGGTATAACATCTGGAAATGTAACCCTTGTGAAGGAGTTTTTCTGATCTGAGACTGAAGCGTGCAAGTAGAAATAATGCACATTGAGAGCATTTGCTTCCTACAGCCGTGGGAGCTCCATCACAGTAACACCTGGCCTCCCATGACGCACATCAGAACTCCAAGACATTTCTTTACACAGGGGAAAATGAGGCACAGACTCTTGTGAGTACTGAGTGCTTGGTATCTGAATAGCTTTGAGGATTTTGAGCAAAGAGAAGATTCAGGTAATGGGTTTGTGGAGATCTTAGAAACAGCTTCATGAGCAATCAAATCACCCGCTGAAATCAAAGGAATCCAAATGCATGAAATCAGCTCTACTAAATCTCCCAAGACCTAACCCTAACCCTTCACCAACCACACTCTGGTAAGTCACTGATACGATGGGTACCCATCTGATTGGTGTCACCTGTGGGTGGGATGCCCCCTGCGCAGGAACGTGCCGAGCCTCCTGCCTGGCTTCCGAAGCTGCCTGGGGCCCACGATGTCACATGGGCCTCCTGGGGCTGGTTGCAGCAGCTCTGCGCTCCCAGCTCAGGGGCTGTGCCGACCCACGTTGGTGCCAGTGCTACAGACATGGCTGTTAACGGCCCTTTCCTCCCCAGAGAATGGGTGGCCTAACTCATCAACACCTTTTAGTGCATTTTGCAGGTGTCACGCTTTCTTCAAAGAATATATAGAGAGAGTCTATAGGGAAACTATGCTTGCAGTCTAAGGCATTTTCTTATTGCTGTCCCCACCACGAAGGATTATATGTATATATATTTAAAGCAAGATACTTGCAAAGACTTGGGTTGAAGGACAGTTAGATAAATGTTTAAACATGAACAGGGGAGATGGTAACTTCCGGCAGAGGTGATACTGAAATATTTGGCCTGTGCTACCCACCTAGCACAGGTCAGCTGCTGAAATCGTTGAATCTCACTTTTAGGGACAATATTACAGAGCACCATAAATATCTTTAGATTTGTATAATACAGAGCTTTATAGAAAGACCGTGTGCACTGCCATCAGGTGCTGCTCACAATTAATCCACACCTTAGTTCACAAGGGTTTTTTTCAAGCCATGACTGCATGTTAGGAGGGAAAATACAGAAGAAGAAAACTGAGATTAATTTCCATTTATTACTAGGGATAATCAGGATTCTTACAAACCTTACACTAAAATTAAATGTGCTAAGTTTGGTTTTGGTAGTCTTCCAGTGACCCTTTCTTGAACGGAAATAAAATTTCAACAGGAAATCAAAATTGTTAGTAAAAGAGCTAAAAATACACTGCATTTTCTCTAGGCTACAGCACCACCTGATTTACTTTTTTAGCATTTTTAACATCAGAGATCCTAAAATTTTGTTTGTAAAAGGCAATCTCGGTGCTTCTATTTTAAGTGGAAAAGTGATAAACATTTATGTATTATCAGACGTTTCCGCTTATAGATTGAAGAGGAACTTCATAGTCTATTTGATGTTTTTTCTGAGAATAAGTGTGCTGACAGAATCTTGTCTCCATATTTGCACCAGAAAAAGCTGCTGATATGTCCATTAGAATGAAGACTTGGAGTCTAGTCTGGGAAATCTAGGAAACTAACAAAATATTTAAGTCCCAGAAATTACTAGCCTATGATCTGAATCTTCTCTTTTCCCTTTTTCTCCTTCTTTGGTTAAATGCTGGCTAAGAAAACCCCGAGATCCTCAGCTGGCCATTGCCTACTTGACACCAGGAGAGATCAGCTCTCACTGCACTCAGTAGTACATATAAAACCTATTCAGATTTTTAATCATGCTATATACGTACAGATACATAGATAAATTGTTCAGCGAGCAGTGGGATGAACCAACTTTGTTCTGCCATGTGCTCCCACTCCACGAGTCCCTCTCCAGGCCCCTGAGAAGCCTCCTGTGTCCACTGGCTCTTTGGGCAGGGAAGCAGCAGCGTCTGCTGTTCTGCGGCCAGTGTGTGCAAACTGGTCGCCTGCAATCCCTTCAGACGCTACAGAGCTGAATTATAATGGCTTTTCCCTCAGTGGCAGCCCTTATTTGGGTCTCTCTTGCCTCTGCAGCCACCAGTTTCCACAAAATGTGCAGGAAGTTAGGGTTTCTGGGACCTCCTGCTTGTTAGTTTTGGTTGTCACATAGCAACTAGATCCAAAGTTATTACAGAGGAGGAATGAGCAAGACATATGGGCATACTCTTCACCCCGTGGTGGCCTGAGCCTCATTCCTCTCAGAAACTAAGCTAAACTCATGCACATATGTGTATATATTTAAGTTAGGGAAAATGCTAAGGGAGGTATCTCAATTTAAATATACAGATTATAAAAACTGCTGAAGAACAGATCAAACAGAAAAGCAGGGGATTTTACAGGACACTTTTTTAGCCATCTCACACTTTAAACAAGGCTGTCACATCATTTTTCATTTCAGTTACATCAAAGTGTAGCACGTGTAAAGCACGGATTCAGGCAGTTCAAGTTCCTAATTCAAGCTAACAGTAGCCTTGCGCAGGGACGCTATTGTTTCCTGCTAATGCATACTTTCCAGTTTTACTGTCTGTCTTTAAAGTGTGGCTGCACTAGACACAAACTGACTTGTGAAGTCTGAAGTGTGTTTTGGAACGCTGTCAAATGATGTGAAACGATAAACCCATGAAACCAGTAACGCCATTAAAAAATCGCTTTCATGTACCTTGTCATCCAAGGAGTTAAAGGTAGCAATGAATCCTAAGAAGGATTTCGTTCTTTGACAACTCTGGAAAAATAACCTTATATTTTTATAGAAACTATAAAACTGTAAATGAACTTTTTGTTGTTGTTTGTTTGGGGTTTTTTTAATATGTTCTTGGACCAACGCTTGCATTGCTGAAACAAAAAAATCCTTCAAGAGCAAACGGAAGTGTTTTTGTGAGTACAGCAGGAAAGCTTTTGTCCACAGCCTTTCTTCCAGGGGAAGGCTGATGCACTTGTAATAACTGCACTTGCAAATTTGTAGGAGAGCAGTATTTGGATTTCCATAAAAGATACTCTAAAGCGTGGAAGAAAGCCCCAAAGCTGCAGAATACCTGCTAGTCAGCAAGCCTTGCTTCCCGTCTCTCCCGCTCAAGTGTCTCAGTGTTATGTAACAGGAGAAGGGAATGTTCCTCTCTTTTGGCAAAGGACACCGAACCCGACAATTTGTCTTGATGGGACTGAGCAGAGCGCATGAAACCAAGTGAGTTATTATGGCCTGCGGTTTCAGGAACTGGTTTAAAGATAGCCTCCAAATTATCAAAATTTACATAAAGAAAGACATCTGACTATGGCCATGAAATACTTCTACCAAGTTTGGAAAGCAAAACTCAAAGCAATGAATGGTCTATGTCATAAATCAATTTTTTGGCTGCATGAACAGGCCAGGAAAGAAAGAACATTGAATAAGCAAAGGTTTTAATATTCTGACAATTATAAACAGTCCTTTGTTTTTCTTTTTCTCTAACATGCACATGGGTGTGGGCTGGGGAAGCCATATATTCATAAAACATCTGGTGTTCAGCTTGTTGTTATAATCAGTTTTCTTATTTTATTTTTCCAACACCGTAGAAAAAAAAAAAAAAAAAAGGACTCGGACCACTTTATTAAAGAACCAAAGCCTCCTCCTTCTGGATACAGAGGCAGCAGGATCTGGCTCACAGTCTGTTACCTACAAGATTTGCCTTAGAGGAGAGAAGCCCTCATGGTTGGAAAGAGCAGCTTCTTGGGTTTTAATACCCTATCGTAAAAGCTGTTGAACTGATGGTAGATAGTCTCCAGAGCAATTGTTTACTCACAGGACAGAGAATAGCATTGCTGACTCACTCTTTTTATGTATTTACAGTCATTACTCCTGATTTAGAGGCATAATACAGAGGGAAAATTACATGTTAGCTTTTACTCCCTACACTTATAAACATAGTAATGACACAAGCATACATAGTAATATAAACATAAATATAAATAGTAGCGTATTAAGCATACGTACTAGTAACGCTTCCACAGAACTGCAACACTTCCTAGCTCCCATCATTCACAATAAGGCATTACTGCTTCCCCAGATGATTCATAATCTACTAGCACTGCATTTGAAACCTCATTCAGCAGCTGAAGTCCCCCCATTGGGTGGTGGCGGCATCCTTTTGTACCTCTGAGGAAGAAGGGCCACCTTTGCAAAAGCACTTTTCATCTGACCATCCCCGCAGAGGACAATGAAGTTATTGGCTGCAGGACCTTTGAAAATCTGGCTCCGTTTCTGAAAATTTAGTTAGCGGCGCTGATTTTTATCAGCACTCTTCCCTGTAGCGCTATTGTCATCCTTGCAGAGAAGGGACACGCAACTGCTTAGCACCTACATCCTGGCTGTCTCTTCATCTTCAGATCTTTGGAGTCTGAGAAATAAATAAATACTAAGAATAAAATTATTTATCAGCCACAGGTCCTTCAAGAGAGCAGATGTGTCATGTGTATGTGCATGTTTATGCTTCCTCATTAATCTAACTACATGCTAACCGTTAACATGCTCTCTCAATTTGTCCACTTGAGACACTGTTATTAAAGCCATAGTTTCTGTCTACCCAGAGCTACATGCAACGATTGCATAGGTGGCAGAAAAGATAGCAAAGCACGTGACCTCGCAAAAAATCATTGAACAGCAGCACTGAGCAATAATACGGAGAAGAGCATCCAATAGCAGAAGCAAAGGTCACGTATTATGTGAATGCTGCAGCGCGCTGATGCAAAACAACGGAGGCTAGGGCGCAGCTCTGGATTCAAACACTTAAAACTGCAGTTCTGCTGCCGTAACACATCCGTGCCTCCTGAGATAGCTGGGATACCCAGATCACCCCCATGGGGTTGATTGATAGACAGGCACAGGACCCACCTACAGGTGACGTGAACCTCTCTGAGGCACCAAAAGGAACCCGGTGGGAGACACCTGGGCATCTCACCTGACACCAGATACCCGCGCTTAGGCAATGGAATCCTGCCCTAGATCTCTCCTTCTCCACTGACACAAGGAGGAGATTAGCTCTCTAGTCTTATGTGCAGACACTTTTATTTAGATACCCAAAACTGGCTGTCTGAATCCAAGGGTGAACCCCAGCCAGCCAGCATGATTTCAGAGCTCTCTGGACTTCACTGACCAGTTTTGGTGACTTGGAACTTGTCTCTGTCAGTGACTAAGTGAACTGCAAAGCAGAGTCAAGGTATGAATTACTGATGCACAAGGTGATTTGCAAACATTTTTGCATTTGTGTACAATTTTGCATTGTAGGTTGTAGCATGTAGCATTTGTGTACAATTTTGCATTGTAGGTGGTAGCATGCATTTTCACATGTTAAATAAAGCTTTAAACATCAAAATGTCTCTGAGTTCTTTCATCTCTGAAAGTTGTTTGCTCTCCCCCCCC
>JMFS01054820.1:0-11548 GCA_000699545.1 Podiceps cristatus
GCTACCAAAACCTCGCCACGCAAACCCAATATTCCAACAAAGTATTATTTGGTCCAGAACTATACCTTAGAGGCTGGAGTCCTCACCTGTGGTGTATGTAACTGAGACTCAAATAGCTTTTTGTGATATTGGTATTTAAAAACACTAGGGGAGTACAAGAAGAAAGACCTCTGAAACAGGGTTGTGCTATTCAGACCTCTGATGATTTTAGTACTAATCTTGATGATGAAGTCCCTGCTTCAAATTGGATAAAATAAGATTTTGACACTGACTTTCACATCACTTAGCCGAGGAGCTTTAATTGCTAAGATATTGGCTACTCTGTTACACATAATATTGTTTTCTTAACAGAAAACTAATCTCTGGACAATTAATAGGAGAAGGTTCCTACCAAGGTATCTCAGTCAGAAAGAATCACCTACTTGGCTAGATTTAAACATTGATCTTTAATAAAGATGTTCCTCTCAGTTCTTCAGGATTTCAATTCATGATTGTCTTAGGCAGATAAATCATTACTTCCAGATTTTCCCTTTAGGCATGTTGTTGCATAGTTTGGCAGGCCTGCACACTTAAATCAGAGATGGCAAGCCTGTGAGATGGCAGGTTTGAGATCATGGTACTCAGAATTGCAATAATTGCATTTGTTTGAGTGCTTAAATACAAGCTCCCAGTTTCTTTAATAGCAAACATTTTCCAGTCAAAGCTACTAAACGTTTATGACAAAGCCTGAACCTTAGCCTGCTTTTGCTGGTATTTATGAAACCAGATTTAAATCATATCCACAACTAGTTACAGACTTACAGCCAGGCTGAGTGGTAATCAGGGAACAAACAGACCTGAAGACCTGTATTAAATAGAAGTTCAATCCAAGTTTCCAAGACACGTAACTATGACTCTGTATGATACAATTTAGTATTACTACTGCAATGCTGAATAATTTTGAAGACTTCTTAAGACATTGTGAAAAATGATGAACCGCTAATGGAAGAAGCGTAAATCACAGTAAAAATACTCTCACAGTAACATCATAGATTTCTGTAATAAATTTTAACATTTTTATGTGCATAATTAACATATATAGTTAGCATAGATATATAAGTACATCTAATCAAAGATAATGCTTCTGAAATTTGTAATGAGAGAAGGAAGAAAAGGAAAATGAAAAGGAAATGTCTCAGCATAGTGTCATTGGGAGGAAAATTCTTCATAATGCCGTTTGCCACCATATCTCCTTTCTTTCTCAGGACTCCTCAAAAGGATGAAGTAGTGTATATTGGGATTTAGTCATGTGCTAAATCCTGCCTAAATTACAAATTAGGTCCATTTCAAAATTCTCTTAGTTCTAAACTGCAATGCAGTCTATCTGCTTTCTAGGACTAATTTTTTAATAGTTCCCTTGGCATTTGACATTTGTTGTTGATCCTTAAAGGTGTCTGCTTTGGACAGAGTGATTGCCTGTCTCACAAGTGGAGCTCTGCTGAAATTGAGATATAAGCAAAAAACATGTTTACTGTATCTATCTGCAGTGTAGTCAAAAAATGTAGGTCTTCAGAGGTGCTTGTTTTTCTCCATTGACTGGGAAATCAGGAAAAAGATCAATACCTTCCTCGAGCAGTCATCTTTAATTCTGATGAGTCAGTACCTGTGCCAGTTAGCTTTTGTGTTGTCATGATTTTGTACCAAAATTTATTTTATTTCCCAAACTTTTGTCTCACTTGTGTGAGTCAGTTCCTCAATAACCTTCCTGTTGTAACACTGAATCAAAAAATAAAGTACTGTGGTAAATTCTAAGAGGTTGCCTAATTAATATAGTCAATGCAGACTACAGACTTTTTTTCCAGGATCCTGTGCTGGACAGAAATGGTAGTGCTAGGCTGAAGTCAAGAAAATTTTCTGGAGCTTGTATTTACCGTAACTCACTAAGTAAAAGTCCGATATAACCCCATGCAAACCAAAATCATCACATTTCATGCTGTTTGTCTTCCCGTTCTGAAATAGATAATATTTTCCACTACTTGTTCTGACAAATAAGGCATCAAAGGCTTGTGCATGTCTTAAGCTTCTATAGCACCAGAGCATTTGCCAGCTTTGTCAGATGCTAGCAGTGAAAGTGAAGTGGATTTATCTGGGCATTCAAAGCTAGTCTTTCATGTGCTCTACTTTCTTTCAATTATAGCTCCAGTTGACTAATTTGTAGTGTTGTGCCATTTTTTTCCATCAAAAATGAATCAGTCATACTTAGAGGTAATGAGCCAAACTGTGTGGGTGTGTCCTCACCAGCAGACAGGGCAGAAACCAAAATAAGCTTATCATAGCATCAAAAATCTCATTTTACATATTTTCTGTCTTGCCATCCACAAGTTAAAACAAAGAGCATATAGATCCACTACTAGAAAAAGTACTACTCACATTTATTTCTCTTCTCATATCATTTGGATTGCAGTACAAAAATATGCAGTTTTTAACCACTGCTCCTAATGCCGAAGGAGAAGATTAGACTAATATCTTTACAAATTGGTATATAATATTGATAAAGGATTGTGTGTGTGAATATATATATATATATATATATGTCATTAGTTTAAAAAGTGGCTCATGGCCTAGTGCCAGTCTTGTTTCATATACATAAAAATTACTGTTATATACCAATTGAGGTTAGAGTGCTCAGTATCAGGACAGAAAATGCCTTGGTTGGAATCTACATCACAAGCCTATCCACGTACTTCTATAACTTCCAAAACTCAAGCATAATTTCTTTAGTAATCTGCTTGCTATCTTAAAACAAAAAACGAAGATGTAAAGATTTCTGCTACATTAGGCCAAAAAAAAGAAACTCTGCCCTTAACTAGCTATAGTGCACTGATAAGCATTATAATAAATAACTCTGCCTGAGGTGGGTGGAATCAATGCCAAGATTGCATGCAGTCAAATATTCCCACAGTAGCAGGATCTCCACTTACTCAAAAATATGTCATTTTTTTAAAATAACTTGCCTACAGAATGGTTCAGATCTTCTGAGAGAACATCTTTGTCTTTCCTTATAAGAGCATACTCAGGATACACATAAATATTGATTGTTTATTTTTAATGTATGAGTCATAGCTAAAAAAGATTAAATGGCAACCTAAAAGAAGATAAGACAGTTTGGTCATTGTATTCATCAGTAGAACAAAAACAAAGTTCAAACATGACATTTTGTGATATTTTAATCTATTCTTAGTTTAACCCCAAATTTAGAAACATTGCTTAAAAATCGTAACGCTACTCTAAGTGAGAAGAGCATCATGAATAACAGAAAATGTGTATTTTACTTTGAACAGCTATGCTTGTTATTTAAGCTAAATTGCTGTAAAGATTATGAAGGGCTATTAGCAGAAAAAAGTGAGAGAATGGCTTTGATAAGCAGCAGAACCCCAATGTCATATTTTCTTCTGCTCAGAATAAGAATATGCAGACCAAAAAAATCAATGGGAAAAAAAGGTTCAACCTACAAAAATAGGAAGATGACCAACAGATGTTCCAGTATAATATTTAGGCTGCACCAAAAAGGCTATCATTTGTCCTGATGAAAACTGGAAACATCAAAATGAAATTCTGTCTGTGTAAGGGCTTGAGGGAAACCCAACAGTAAGAGTTCATACAGATAGAGATCTGTTTTAATTCGTTTCTCTGAGTGCTCTAAAACAGAGGCTGTTTGAAAGAAATGCTGTAGCATTGAGCCCTATTACTGTTCACAAGTCATAAAAGCAAATTTCTGCAGGGCTAAGGACTGTAGTTTGATGAGTGGCTAAAAAGAACATAGACATTCAAGCAAAGAGAAGGTGGTGAATAAATTAGGAGATGTGGTCTGGAGTAAAGGATATATCTGAGGAAAAAATTAGAATCCAGTGCAGTGTATCCAGGAATGTAAGAGATTTTCTGCAATGCACTATTAAAGTTAGTGTGCTTACATACAAAACCAAAGATAATTTTGCAGTTTGTATTCTGTAATTTCTCTCTCTGCCATTAACTTCCTCTGTCACCTTTGGAAATCACTGAAGCTCAGATCATCAAATACGTTTTGGGACCCATACATTTTGGTAAGTCACTGACACTTTTCTTCAGGAATCTCAGAATTATTAGGACACACAATTCTCAAAGAGTTCATGTTAATATTTAATCTAATTCTCTGACTAAGCTCCAGGATCATAGATGTTAATGGAAGATACATAAGATTCTCAGTGGAACGGCTTGGATCAGGCAAATATGGAAAGAAGTCTTTCATAGGATGGTTCAATGTGAGGACAGGTTGTAAGAGAAGGGTTGGCAACAGCTGAGTAGCTCTCAAATAGGTTAGATAAGTCTAGGGACTCTTGGGACAAAAGTGGTAGGGCACTATGTGCATGAAGTTGCATGAGGGCGGCATTAGCACAGAGGAGACTGGGATTTGAAAGTTTTGGGAAGGAAGAACTTGGGGGTAAGCTCTGGAACAGGAGGTCTGAAGTTCTGGGAGAGCTGGAGGCCCCTGAGGCAAGAACTACTAGAATCTACTACAGACCTTGCATGGGATCTGGGGGTGAGGATGTCCATATACTCCCCATGTCCTCCTTGTAGAGCCCCCTCCTCACTTTATCATCTCTTCTGTTATTTGGGATGAGCTCGTTGACTCCAGCATGAGTCTGTGCTGCCAGGTCTCCATGGCTCCCAGACCTTGCTGGTGAAGTCCAGCTGGCTCAGAGCATGCGTGCGATGAGCCCATCACGTTCTACATCTACCTGCATAGACACTTACCCTTAAACTGAAGCCAACACAGAATATCTGTGCTGTTCATTTCCTCTAAGGGCTTTCTTTTGCTAAATTATGATAATTTTACAGAGGACACATAGGACAGTGTCCTCTGTGGAAATTTCTTCACAAAATATCCAGGTGATCCTAAGGTAGCCACAGATGGATGATACTTTGGTATCAGTGTTAATATATTTAAAACTGTTGCTAATATCCATCTCAGTTCTTCTTCCTTTCTTGACCAACCTAGTGACTTTCTATGACGGTGTAGATGAAGCACCAGCATTTTTAAAAGAACTGGTATTTCTAAAAGAATTGACAGTGAAGAACAACATTTTACCAGTGCAAGATAGTGATGGTAACATCTGTGTGGCCTTAGTATTGGAAACTACATGAAACTACACAAAGTTGCTCATAAATACATTTGAATATCTGTAGGGAGCTATTTTCTTTCAAAGAGCAGAGTGCTTCTTGCTAATTACTTTTTTTTTTTTTTTTCTGCCAGTGAAGGCAGTTTTGATGAATTTAGCTACCAAGCAGAGTGACCTAATATAATATTAAAATGTCTGTAGTGCTCTGTGAGTCTCATTCAGTCCCAGTAAAGCCAGATGATTTCCACCAATTTCACAAGTTAATGGATCAGACTCCAGCTAAACATGACATAACAACATCTGCCCCCTTGGCCATGTGTGGGGAATATTTTTGTCTTGTTTGGGTTATTAATTATTTCTTATCACCTTATCATCCTGTATCAATTAGTGTGTGTTAAAACATACCTCATTTTCAATGGATCTAGATGCCTCATAACTCTGAACTTCTGCAGTCAGGGAGAAGGGACTGTCACACAGAGACTGTATTTTAGATTTTAAGCTGAATGACTCCTTTTAGCCTGAAGTGCTGTCTCACAAAAGAGGTCACAAGGCTTTTATGCCCTATGTCATCCAGTTTTTAATTAAAATAAAGAGGCTGTTCTAGGTTAATCTATGAAGAGGTAATGTATATCTCTTGCTAATGTACATCTGTTGTGCAATTGTAGTAAATATTAGTTAATAATTAGGAGCAGATTGTTATCAACATAGTTTTTGTTATTTGAACTTCTCAAGTATGTTTTACCAGCCTCATACATTTTTGTCTGTAATAAATATAAGAAAAAAGTGTGAAACATGAAATTATTATAACATTTTATAACCTGTCACTGAAAACAGTGGAGAAATCTATTCTATTGTAAGTTCTTATGTGCATTAGAGACAGATTTTTTGCACATGTTGTATGGCTTTCTGAGTAATTAGAGAAAGGAAATGTAACAATTACTGTATTAGTACCAGTAATAGGTATAACTGCACAAATTAATGTGACTATAAACCTAATCATAGTGGAAGATGTGTTTATGCATTTTGTGGCATGAAAAATCAGAGTCAAATTATTCAGATTTCTGTTGAGGACAAAAAGCCAGGAAAGAAAAGGCACTTTTCCTTAGCTCTCTTTTCAGGGTGAAGTTTAAAATTGCAGATGATTTGATCTGTAGCTGTCCGAAAGTGTTGTTTTAATTAGTTTCTTGTTTTAGCATTTTTTTCCCCCAATTTAAAATAACTTCTTATCCTTGTTTTCCCTTTTGCAGACAGAACTGGTGTAGCGCAGCAGCAGAACTTGCAGTGAAGCACAGTCCTACTGTGCAATTTTTATAATTGTACGTTACCTGAAACATAGCTGAGAAACCAAATGTCTTTTCAGAGTTTGATTTCTCTCTCCACAGGAAGTCTTATGTTATGTCTACATTGCAACTAGGGGCATGATTGCTGCAAGTCTTACTATACCTAAACTTGCTTTCATCTAGCTTGCTGAAGCATTCATCCCTCAGAAGTCATACTTGTAGCTAAGTTTCTAAGAGTATGTTCTTACAGGCCCATACTGAAACCTTATGTCACTGCTATTATAATAATCATAGTACTATAGGAAGAGCTACTTCAGCAAAAGCATTTTTTTCAAACCAGAAAAAGGATCTTGGGGGAGTTGTCTTGAAAGGTTGTTCGAGGAGGTGATGACTTCTTAATTTCCAGTCAAGTTTTAGTGTTACTCTACAGTATAACTTTCAAGAAGAGTGACATGTAGTGACTACTGCAGTGGTTATTTTCTCTGCTGAAGACACTTATTGAGCCATTGTATGATATAAATAAGTTATTTTCATATACTACAGCAATCATGTATTAATATATTATGATATATATTCTTCTTAAAGCAATGACTTCTGACACATACGGTTTCTTCATTAGAAATATTTTAATTGCCCCTTTCAGGACAAAAACCGTCTTCTTTTATTCCTTTTACTATTAATGCATTTTTTTCTCTTTCCAAATTTAAAAGGCATGTAAACAGAGAGATTGGAATCAAAAGTATTATTTTTAAAAGCCATGATTTTTTTCAAAGTGAACACCTGAGTTCCCAACATGTTTAGCATTCCTTTCTAAGGATAATGTATTTGTAAACCCAGGATTTTTCATCTCTGTGATCAATCTAATAGGGGAAAAAAAATCTTCAAAATACTTCTCAACTTTCCTTCATTAATATGTAAGGCTTTGTACTTTGTTATTTTAATATATTTTTACATTCAAATAATGTTATTTTTATAATAACCAGTTAAGACTTTTTCTACTCCTGGTACCTCTGCTTGCCTTCTCTAAAGAACCTTTGGGAGTTTTACTTCTCCCAAAGCATAATGTAGAGAACAATTATCAGTAACAGTATAGACAACTTACTTATTCTAATCTTAGTTCTGCTGCTATTAAAAACATTATTTGTCTGTACAATTAAATCTCTACAGTGAATTTATATATTTGCACTTCATATATTGTAAGAAGTGACATCGTGACTTCACTATATAGTCACGTCTTTTAAAACATCAATTTGTTAAAAAGGTTTTCCTTTACATAAGTTGGGTATTCAGTTTTACATACCAGAATTAATATGTCAGTTAAGACTATTTGGAAAATAGTTATTAACCTGGGTAAGTATAATGCTTTTGAGAAAAGCAGTGGTACTGCTTAGTTAAGAAAACTTAATTTTCTGTTGGAAGGAAGTTCTGATGGAAAAAGTCTCTACCACTTCCTAATGTGGGCACTTCCATGATTGTTACCAGCAGTTCAGTTTACGTGGTTACTGAATGATTTGATGCAACACCCCTGTGCAGAAATTCCTGCGGTTGCAGGCACAGTGCACACTGCTTAGGCCACCGGCTTAGCTGCTGCCTCTGCCTCCTGGCAGGTGCCAGAGGCCGTGCGGCCACCTACCCGTGACAGCGCCGTGTTAAACAACCCCCCGTCTCCCCAGGGAGCCTGACTCTCTGGCCATCTCCTCTCCAAATGTCTTCCCTGCTGCCACGCGACCTCCCTTTCCTCCCAACCTATTCCTCTCGTAGGAGAGGGAAGCAGAACATCAAATCGCCATTAGCAGATTTATGCCTTCTGCGAATCTACTATTGCTCAGCCGTTTCATCACACAGCAGGCTGGCGTTGAGCGTGCACATGTGTGTGTGTGCGTGCGACACTGTGCAGGCACTGTTGTCAGCACACAGCCCCAGAGAAATCATGCCTCATGTAAATTAAGAAACAGATTTTACTAGGCTGCTTGGGAGACAAAATAAAAATGTGATGGGCAAAAAGCCATATTTTGCTAGATCCAAGCAGTACCCAAACTTCACTTTCAAATATTTCACATTTGTGAGGATAAAATGAAGAGATATTCACAAAATTTCTAATGTAAAGAGAGTGACATATTAGTTTGAAAACAGAGGCATATTTGTTTCTTCCCATGTGTTTCCATAAGTAGGACTCGGATGTTTCTATAAAAAGGTATAAGGAGAATTTTGAAAAGACAAAAGCTTAGAAAATCTAGGATAAAATTTAAAGATCTTCATCAACAACTTTAGTAAGATAATATGAAAACAAACATACGAATCAATGTAGCTAATACACTCTAAAATGGGAGCAACTGTTAAAATTGATCTATAAATTTCAGAAATTACTTCTGAGGAGGCTCCTTGGGGAAATTAATGCTCAATCCCATCCTAGAATGAAAAAAGTATTTGACTCTCTGCTTCCCCTTCTTGATATTACTAACAGTGAGGTTGTGAAATGAAGCCCATTTTTAACCCCCCCCCCCAAAAAAAAAAAAATCAAAATTCATTTGCATCTTTTCTGTGAGTATATTATTCTCACATATATTAGAAATCAATGCACTTTACAATAAGACCAATAGCTATTTTTAATAGCTAGAAATTCTAAAACTAAATTATCTCTCTTAAGTGATAAGAAACAATAAAAAAAGAGTTGTTCTTTTCTCAAATGTAGGTCTTATCTGAGGAAGCAAGAGACTGTCTTTACTCTGATAGTCAATTTATTATTTTCCATTGAAATCCAGCGAATAGTTGCACTAGCACTTGAGATTACCAGCGTGCTCTGTGTATCCCAGGCAGTTAAACTAGTCAGGGTTTTCTTACCCGCACCGTTTGACAGAGAGTCACAGAGAGTATTTGACCCTGGTACCAATTACATGAAAACTGTTGATGGTGCATTTAGCTATCAATGATAAGTGATTCACTATTTGGTAATGGAAGATATTTGTTAGAAGTAAAAAAAAAAAAAACCACTATACCACATGATAATTAAAATTCCGAAGTGTTTCTTTTGTCTTAACTCATGTTCCTTCTGTTTAGGTTAAAGAAGAAATCCATTCGTTTTACAAATGTTATTCTGGAAAGAAATAAACTGTTTTCCTTTTCTGTTTACCTGTAGAATAAGTGTTCAAATATCTTAATGGTTCACAAAAGATTCATTCTGAGTTTTCATGAATTAGAATCATAGCATAGTTTTGGGTTGGAAGGGACCCTTAAAGGTCAACTAGTCCAACCGCCCTGCAATAAGCAGGGGCAATTAGCAGAAAGACTTTCATTTAATACACTCATCATAAGCCGTCAACAAGCAGTAATAGTACGTAGCACTTTTCATCTTTAAAGTACTTTAAACATTTATTAATTAATTAATTATATGTCTTCATTGATGCTAGTGGCAGATGTTCACTTCTCTAGCACAGGTCACTGCCTTCAATACAGGTCCAACAGTATGCAGTGCTCTCTCTCACGCAGTGTTACAAAAGAGCACAAAAAGTGATAAAAACTGCTACAAAGGCAAGATTGGATCATATCAAAGTCAACTGCAGCATCTGTTTAGAATATCTTGTATATTGCAATACAGAGGCATATTAAGGCATTGATGTGTGACTGGGATCTCTATGTTCTGTGTGCTCTATATGATACAAAAATTAATATTTTCCAGAGGACTTGGAAGAGAGTATGACAGCAGCACGAATCATTTGATAAATGCATTATGAGCTATTATCTGACAGTTAGAAATTTCTAAAATAATGGTTAAAATGACATCATTGGTATTCCTAACATACAGATAAATTATCTGTCTGAAACCTAGGCAGCTTGTTAGGTAAGAATAGTTAAATAATAGGAGTTTTTATAGCTGGTGGTGTATGAGCAACATTCCAGTCAGCTTTGTTTCCCACCTGATAACCTGCATCCCTTAGAGTTGGGCCACTGAAGGTCAGCTTCGACATGAGTGTGAAGTGAGACTCATACTCAGTCATTTGGATGCATAGCAAATATACTCAGCCCCACTATAACTGCACTTTTTAACAGAAATATTATATGTGTATTTGTGTTGCAATATAATTGGACAAGCTGAGAGGAGATGATTTTATTTAAAACAGATAGAGTTTTCTGACTACTAAATTCACTTTTCAAGCTGTTTTCATTAGCGTGGTCTCAATGAGCATCTGTTGAGAAACGCAAGTTCCAATGTTTCCTGTTCTTTTCTGAGGAATACCCTATTGGATTCCTTGCCCAGCACCATCCTTTTATCATTCTCCCTCTTCCTGTCTTTGATAAACTTCAGTTATTTCCCATGTGTCCCCTTGAGGGTAGAGATGTGTGAAAATTTTATAGTGTGATTGCATTTCTGTTCTTTTACTCAGAGTTTGGTTGAATGGACTTGATAATATAATGATGTAAGGCCAGAACCCAGAATGTGTAGTTGAGTGAAGACACTTTACCCAAGGTTTTTTTATCCTAGCTTTGCGTATGCCTGAGTGTGTGAGACACTTCCTCTGCCTTCACCCAGTACTTTCTGATCACATTGGCCAGTTTCAACCAAATTTGGCACTTCAGAATATCAAAAATATATAATTTCTGGTATTTATGATAATAGTTGTACAGACAAAAGGTATCTTATTAGTGTTCCCATGGAGAAAACTGCTAATAAGCTCACTTCTTAGTAGATACAAGGGAATCCAGTGAAATATTTGTTTTGAATTAAGAACATGTGAATAATACAGTCCATCCCTGGAGGCATTAATAAATGTAAAGGTTCGAGGAAGGTTATTTTTGCTTTCATTTTTCATGACAACAGTGGACTTCAAATGAATTTTTTGGTCATTATCTTCACAGAGCTACCAGCTGATTTTCTCACTAATTGCCAAGTGATTTAAGCAAATCTGGTAATTGAAGTTTTTACAAAAATTAGATTGTTCAAATCACTTACTTCCACATGTCTTGTCTAAATCCAGTTCCTTCCAATTCTGCAAAGCATGATCTTTCATTCTGTCATCTTTGGACTGTTCTAAATAAAAAAAGTTGCACTGATATAACTTGAACTGGCTTTATTATCTATAGAGTATTATTTGTATTATATAGAGCTGTCGTCGTTTAACCCCAAATGGTAACTGG
>KL268440.1:0-11828 GCA_000699545.1 Podiceps cristatus
TACCAAACCTGGCCATGCAAACCCAGTACAGTGTACTAAGGCCAGCAAGGAGAGCTGTTGATTTTTGAGGTAACTGTTGCCAAAACCTCTTAAGGAAAGTTCATCCCAGGAAGGACTGCTCTTCCAGATCTCGTCGCAGAGGTATTACAAATTACTTGTGGTGTCAGCAGACACCCAGAAGGCAGAGATGGAGCTTGGGGCTGGGAACAGGCTCTAGGACAAGGATGCCAGAAAGCAAGATGTAAAGAGCAGGAAATGAGGGGCCAACGCTGAGCAGGGATAGAATCCAAGGTGAGAAATCAAAGCAGCAAGCTCCAGAAACTCCTGAAAAGTCTTTTTGCAAGATACCCTCCTGCTCTCCAACCAATGATTTTGGAAGTGAAGAAGCAAGGCCTTACTGCTGCGCTTGCCCCCAGGCTGCTCAGAATGATTTGCAATATCCAAGTTTTGTCTATCGTCTGTGTTGAAAGGTATGAACTGTAAAAGATAATTTGGCCTGGGTCTGTATTTACAAGAAGTTTAATGAACTAGCCATAAACTTGGTCTGTATGTTGAGCTTGCTGCAGCAATCAAGCCCAGTTTCCATGTAATAAAACTGTGTGTGCTCCATATATTTTTAGATATGTAAAAATACTTTGCAGATAAACATGTACGCAAAGATACTTTGCAGATAAAATACTTTGCAGATAAACATGTACCTACAGACAAAGTTTTGTGGAAAACATAACATGTTCTATACAGTATGTGTTTGATGTACACTAAGTAAGTTCTGTTTTATTTATGCTTCCTATGCTTAAATGAAAATAATGGTATTGAAGAATTTTAAGCATTGGTCTCAGTTTCTTCTCCTCAAGTTTCCTGAAACGTGCAAAATTTGTAACTGGAATCTCATGCTTCTTATGCTAAATTTAATTTGGAACACAGGCTAATGGAAATATAGTTAATTTAAGCCAAAGATTGTGAGGATTTTGTGATACATACAATATAAAGGGGTTGAAGTCTTAGGTATTTAGTTTCTGAGGCAACATGTAAGCTATTTGCTCCTGTTATGTAATTGTCACCCTTCTCATTAACAGCAAATGATTTTATTAGTTTGTTTAAGAGCTTCAATCTGTTAAACCTTTCAAAATGAAAATTACTACTAGCGACTTGTCACAGAAAGTCAGGAAAGTAAAATAAACTTTGTAGTTTTTTGTATCTGATACTACTGAAGATTAGTCATCTAATGTGATTCACACACTAAATACTGTGGATGATGAAAAAAATTTTAAAAATCAGTATGTCTTTGGGAAGACGAACAGCTCCCATCTATCGCTCGACTTTTCTCCCTTCCCTTCAAGAATAAAAGCAGCAACTTTGCTGCTTGTCATCTTTAAATAATCTGATGCTAAACTGCTACTAATGTCTACTTTTTCACAGGACACAATCTCTCAGCTTTTCCTCTCACTTTTATTGATTAGCTATCAGATTTATTGAGAAGTTGTATCTGTCTCATGTCTTTGTGGCATTGCTCTAGGATAACCGTCTGGGCAGAAGCAGGCAGCTCAAAAGACAGACAAAGCACTGACCATGTTCATCAGATCCTCTGGGGCATGGGGACCCTGAAAAAAGTAAATAGTTCATTTTTTTTTTTTTTTTTTTTTTTTTTTTTAATAGGAGAATATTGGCTTATGAGTTTTAGTACTTTATTTAGATTTAAACAGCAATTCTCCTTCTGTAAGTAAGTGCTCCAAGGCACATTCAATTCAAAAGCAAAAGTCTTTTGATGTCAAGGGGTCCCAAGCTAATTTTTATACTGCATATACTGAGAATTTGCTTATTTTTTTTCCAAATGATATGAAAAGGTAAAAGAAATAGTACACCAAGGTAAGAGAGAGAGTAATCTAATAAGATCTGATGTCAAAAGCACCTATTTTTGATATAGTTAAGTCCCACTGAATTTGATCTTCATTTAAATTCAGAGCAAAATTAAACCCATTTTTGGATAGATGTAGAGAAGAATACCATGTTGAAACCATTGAGAAATTTAGGCAGGGCAATTGAATTACATCAGGTTGGAATTTAGACATTTGTTTAGACTAGCATTTTTGCTTATCAAGGGTACCACACACTTCCTAGTTCCTTTACTTCATGATTAACTCCTCAGGTTGGGCTTTTGACCTAGGAATCATAATTCCATTACCTTTAATGATCTGCAACTCAGCACTTGAAGTTTATACATAAATCAAAATACTGATAAGCAGATACTAAAAGCATTTTTTAAATGCTATTCGTTATCTCATAACAAATTTCCATTTAGAGAGAGTCACAGAATTCAGTTATTCTTTCTAATTTCATTTGTGGACCAGGTAGAACTCACACAAAATTAAATGCATGCTCATGCATGAGTTTAGCAATAATAAGGCAGCAGCTGTGAAGTATATCTGAAACTTCAAAAGATAAGGTCCCAGATGAAGGTGAACTTGTTCCCCTAAAAAGCATCTATCCCTTGATACATGCTCCAATGTCCAAAACAGCAGCAGCCTACAAAGCCAGCATTGACACTGGTGCCTTGAGGTAATAAGGAAGGACTGGAGTTTGTACAGAGGTACAATAGTTCTTTTCTTTTCCTTACTGTTTATTATAAAATTGTGCAAGTTTAAGCTGGAGACTTGGCACACTCCATGTTAACAATATAACAGCTTCCACTATTGTTTTACAACAATAAACACTTCTGATAGTAAAAAGCCATATTTTACCAAGAGATTCCATGCAGTATGGCCCCATGCTTCGCGATATTTCTTGAGAGAAGCATCACGCACGACATCTCGGCTATGGTTGCAACCATCATCTCCATAAAAATCATGCAGGTCAGGTGAGTGGAAGTGAGAACTCTCCTATTTATTTAGAAGAGGTTTACCATCTGATTTGTTCTGATCTATGGAGAAAAAAAAACAAAACAAAACAAAAAGCCACGTTTCCTCTCTCATTTCATTAACAATCTGATTTTTCACATTATAATAAAAATGAGTTATGCCATTCACAAACAGAAATGTTGATTTCTTTTTGCTGGACATTTCCTGGCTTTGGACTCTGTACTTACCACCCCAGCTGTACAACAGAAGACTTCATTACCCAATGTCTCCAGCACAGAATGCAGCAAGTGTGGATGGAAAGGAGGGAAAATATGAAAAACAGAAAGAGAGAGTAAACAAACACTGTTTTACTAAATGCATTTCAGAAGGTTCTGCGATGGAGATGTGTGTTAAATGGTAACTGATCTTCATTTTAACTCATGGTTGAGAGTGAAAGTGGATTTTTTTTTTTTTTTAACTGTGCTATGTTTCTGTCTATCGTTATATTAATATTTGTTGATTTTAATTTCCTTCTCCTTTCCAGAGCTAGAGAGCTTTCCAGAGCTTTCCCTTGCCTGCTTACCTCATACAGCTGTCTATGGATGGCCTGCTTCTCCTCTTTGGTTTACAATGTGCTCTTTGAAAAGATTGAATAAATACAGCTTTGCACATCTTCTCTTGTCCTTCTCCTAGAAGCAATTATGTCCAAAAGCTTGGCAGCAGAAGTACAAAGATAAATCATCTTGTTTACCAGGGCTTCCTAGCAGTAGTTGCCTACTAACAGCCAACTGGATAGAACCATTAACAAGCAAACCCCACATATTACCAGGCATTCAGGAAAACCTTCTCATTAGAAGTGGTACGGGCTGCATTTTACTGTAAAATGTTTTTCATGAAACAGGGACAACATTGTAAGCAACTGGTGTTCCACTTTCTAACAAAAAATTGTCTTTGATATCAAAATCGGGGTTAAGTAGCTCTTCTTACCAACCAGCTTCTTGCAGCATAATGGAGTTGCCACAAATGACATCAAAGTCAGTATAACCAGGAAAATTGTGTCAAGAAAATAACAACCTCCATTCTAAAATAACAGGCATCACAACTTCATCATTGAAATGTCAAAATATTTGAAGTAAGAAAAAGTAAATATTAACAGATTAAACTAACCTGCCAAATTGCAGTTTGCAAGTGTTCCAAGTAGGAATACGGTGAGTTTCACCAAACAGCAGGCACTGGAAATAGGGACATGTTTGTTTGTTTGTTTGTTTGTTTGTTTGTTTGTTTTTTAATTGTTTTAAAATCACAGTGATGTGTATAATCGATTTCTGATTGCATTTCATTTCACTGAAGTACTAGGAAAACTTCTACCAGCTTTGAGATTAATCTTCAGAATTTATATAGATGGAAATTTTTTCTTAAATAAGTATTCTTGATTAATTATTTTCAACTAGCTTCCTGTGTATATGCTGCTATGTGAGGTAAGTGTGTCTACTTCTGAATGTGGTAGCTATTACACCCACTTCACATGTCCTACCCTAGTCCAGGTTAACTTTCTGGATAGACAAAAGTGAACTTTCTAATTTATAATACTTAACAGTAAATTCAATGTCAAAATCACAAAGATTGAAGGAGGTGATAATATATTGTATTCATTCAAGAATGGAATTGGAAGAAACAAAAAAACTTGTGGGCACACATGACCTTCTTCAGATCTCAGATGCCTGAAAACTTGCCTATATTTGCTTTCCCTGCTAACTTTATATTGCTTTTTGCCTTAAAATGACAGGTACAAGACCACTGCTACATATAAAATCAGTTCCTTCCTCCCTTAATAATGAAAAAATAAATCCACATTAGAAGACAATGGTGTTCATTAAATGGGGTTTGTCCTTTCTTGCTTGTAAATTATGTTTCATTTCCTATGCAACAAGCTTATACCTTTTTATAGGCTAAGAAAACTGGTTGTGCTTAAAAACATGCTAGCTTTTATGGTTCAAAGACTCTGATGTTCAGGCTTTGAAACTTTTTGAATGGTTTACTTGACCACAGTCAGTTATTTTTTCCTTTTACTGTACCTTGCAAAAGCCATGACAAAAGAATGAGTCTCAGAGCAGGAGATATAAACCAGATTTAAATACCTAGCATTTTACTTCAGGCATCTGGCTCGTCCAGTCATATTTAAATATAATCAAGAAATTCTTGAAATACTTTAAAAGTTTATATTTCAGGGGAAAGACAAAATAAAAATTCCTGTGAAAACAAAAACAAAACAACATTGCCCATATCTGGGCATTTTATCTCCTCCTTGCTTCATCTTGTTTTTTCTGCTGCAGAAAGAAATCCATTTGGGGTCATCTTAGGAAGGTTCCTACCCCTTCAATATGACATTGGCCCGCTAACCAGAATATGGCTGTGGGCTTTATCTGTATTTTTCTGTGCATTAAAAGGACAGAAAAGCCTGGTCCAAATTTTGTATATGACAACATTCACGATTCTCTTGTAAAAAACAGCTTTGCCAAAAACTTTTCACTGAATGGACACAAGTAATGCATCTAGGAAATAACTCCTTTCAGTGCTTATTTAGGCACTTTATTGTTAGTTTATTCTACGGACATTTTTTATATTACCTAGCAGATATTTGTATTCATGATATGTAGCTCTTGTAAAAATCTTTGCGGTAGAAGAGAATAGGTCTGCCTCCTGTTATGCTCACCAATACAACAGTACGTGTTCTTGCAGCGCAGCTGCTGTCACGGCCCCACGGCTATGCAGCATCTGCCGGCCCTTGGGCAGAGCTCCCGCAGAACTTGGGGGGGCGGAGAGCGATATAATATCTGCCTGACTCCAGCTCCAGGTGCCCATGCTCAAACGCTGTTCCAAAGCAAGTAATGCTTTATAAAGTAATCTGAATAGTTATGTCCCATCCGAGCAGGAGGTCAGCTGATGAAGGTCGTGCTGCTTCTGAGCACCCACTGTGTGACCCCAGTTGACGCAGAAAGTAATGGTTTTCTTTTCTCATTTGGCGGACAAGTGGCCACACACCACTCTGCTGGGAATTTGTCCCTTTGGGAGCAGCAATGAGTATTAAATGAGTTGGGGAATAAAGAAATGGAAGGGAAGATAGTATGCAGATCATAGAGGCTTACACTTCATCACTGTATCTTGGGTCTGGATCAGTTGCCTACAATCGGTTTCTGACTGAAAAAAAAAAAAAAAAACAACATTAGAACTGGAAAACATCTCTCTTCTGCAGAGATCCGGGTTTTCTTGCAAAACAAATATTTATTTCACTGTTGCATTCAGGATTTAAAATGCCCTAGAAATAAAATTCTTAAAACTCTGTCCTGTCTTGGCAAGAAGGAACACAGAACAGGAGCCTTTTGGGAACACTGATCTGCCAAGAGAATAAATTAATTTATGTGGCATTATTTCATAGCTACTGTCCAGAAGATTGTTAGAAGCCATAGATCACGGTTGCAACATCAAAAATTCTGGAATGGAAACAAAATTAACATCTTGTTTTCCTCCTGTCTTGAATTGCTTTATTCCATCGGTGCTGTTCCTTGACAGTTCTGTGAAAGCAATGAAGATATTTTGCCTGTGAAGCTCAGAAGCATCATATTATGTTCAAGTTTCAACCAGGACACAACTTTTAGAGATAAGAAATGCCCAGCATTAAAAATGCCCCCCTTTCCTGTCAGGAAAGCCGATTAACAACTAGCCCCTGGAAGATAGCCCTAGTAACTCTGTACCTTAACATTCGAACTCGAAAAGACTTATTCCACTCATCAAAGCCTGCCAAAGACAGGATGAGTCTTTAGTACATCTACTGTAATAATCCAATTGTGTTTTAAATGGCCAAATGAAAAAGCTTCTTGTACAAGTCTTGGGAGACTATTCCCCAGTTTAGCAAGAGTTTTTCCTCTGATTTTAATTCTGTGTTTTTGAACTGGTGAGCAGATTTTAGCCACTTAAAAACTCAAATGTTTGATCCAAGCCAAACATCTAGACTCTTTCTATAGCTGGTGGATTAGCATCCTAAGATGGGTCTTGAAGACAGATAAGATGAATTTCCTTCTACAAATGCTTTTTGATCTGCCCTGGTTACCGTGGGAACTCAAGGGAGTGGACTGGAGTGAAACCGGTCTTGTAGAGACCTGAGAGAGAAGAGTCCCGCCAGAGCAGAGCAGTTGTTCCTCCCACAGCTCCTGGACACAGGCGAATCTGTCACGCTGAAGGTTTCTCTCTTGGAGGAACAAACTGGCTTCACTGGGAGTTAAGTGTTGTAATTACTAGTACCTTATTCTGTTTATCAGTTTCCCTAATTTTCTACTGATCTTGACAGATTGATCATGTTTGGTAACATAGATGTATAGACTGGAAATGAGCAGAAGTGACCATTGTGATCTTTTAATTGGATTTTCTCTGTAATACAGGCCCTAGGACTTTCTGGGTTAATATCTGTTTTAGCCAAACTGTTTGCAAGTGACCGAGGCCAAAGTGCTACCTTTGGTAAAGTGTTCCAGTTTATTGTTATTCTTTAAAATATATGCTTAGCTTCACTTTCTACCTACATTATACCACTTGTAGCAGATGTGTATTTTTTTCTCTTTTCTTCCAAATTATGTTTCCTTATAAAAAAAAAAAAAAAAAAAAGAAAAAAGTTACGATGTTTACAATGTTTGAAATACAGATTTTTAGATGTGTAAACCTTTAAAACTTTACTCATACTGCTTGCTCCTTTGAATTTTTTCAAGTATATTATTTCTGCTTTCCTACTCCTATTCCTGGACTAACTCCTCTGAGCTGCAATGAATGGTGCCAGGGAGATGTGAATCTTTGAAGAAACTTAAATTTATGGAGTTCCCATATCAGAGCAGACTGTTGTTGAACAAGGTTCCAGGTTCACCTGAGATCACTCTGTGTGTGTGGTGAATATTTAGCTGTTTGATTATTACTTTCTGTTCCACAAAGTTTTTGTATGTCTAATATTAATTAATTTTTAAACTCTTTTTAGATCTTTATTTCATACTTCCTGGTATAGAGGAAAATAAGGATCAAGTGGTGTGTTTAGGCTCATGGTGTAAATCACTGACAAGTCAAATTCGGGACTGAAATTCCCATTCAGTTGCAATTAGACAAAATTTTACCATTGATTTCATTCCCAGGATCTTTCCAAGCAAGAGCTTTTTAGAGGTTCTTCCATTAGAAGTTCTTCATATTAGCAGAAAAATGAGAAGTCTGCACTGAAATTAAAACTAAATTCCTGTCTGTCTGTGAAGAGCTTGCTGGAACATAGGGACAGGTTGCCCACAAAAACTGTGGAATCTCCGTCGCCTTTGTAGATATTCAAAACTTGACCAGAAATGGCACTGAGCAACGTTCTGTATCTCTGAAGTTGGCCCTACTTTGCTGGTAGGAAGACTTAAACTCAGGAATGAGGGCAAGGCTATCATTTGCTAATTTATGATATTCCCAGATTGAAAAGAGAGTGTCTAGTGAATGTTTGTGGTGATCTGCTTCCATAATTAACAAGGATGTCAAAAATAGTGAGAGGCCTCACTGACTTTTTAAAAGCAGAAATATTTTCCTGATCTCCAGTGATGAGAAAGTACAAAGAAACCAGAAGTTCAAGGTAATATAAAGGACATTTAGATTAAATTTCCAAAATTTAGAAGTAAAATAGAGCAGAGCTGTGGTTCATTAAATGAATGGAGAGCTTTTATGGGCCAGCCATTTCCATGGGTAGGTCTGAGACACTCAGGACTGATGCAGAGTGCTCCAGAAGTGTGCTTCAGCCATGTTCTCACATCTTCCAGGAGAAAAGGGAACTCAGGACCACTCAAAAAATACCCAGTTAGGTAGTAGTGAACTTTGAAAAGTGACTACTATACAAAGCAAATCACCATGGTGTGTTTCCACACCCCCAGTTAGGAGTTTCCTATACTTTACATTTCCATTTTGCAATGCCGCAAAAACCTTTCTTGTCTTTTTTTTTTTTTTTTTTCCCCTTGTCTTTGGAGTTTCCCAGTGATTTGGTAGGCCTGTTCACCTGGTCTAGTGTCTTCCATGTATTTTTATGAAGCCTCCTGCTAAAGTGAGTGGAATATTCATTAGCCAACAACTGATATAAAACCATGACTGATTCTTCTAGCTGAAAGTAGATGTATATAGTGAAATGTATGGAAGAAAACAAACTATACCAACAAAACTGTTGGATAGTGGACTCGTTGTTTCTTTTCAGGCTGCCATAAGGGTATTCAGGACTCTGGGTGCTGGAAATCAAGTTTCATAATATATACTTGCTTAAAAGCTGTTAAAATAAAAGGACCAGTACTTGTTTAGTGCCCAGGATTGGTATTTGAAGCAAGATTGCCCTCTCTCAGCTTGTCATGGAACATCTTGGAAAGACAGAACAAAACCATGTCTGCTGTCATCACAGTGAGATAACCTTGAAGGCATACTTCTTGCTGTTAGTCTTTTCAAGAAAGAAATTGCTTTTAAATTCCTCTTTAGACCTCCTCTGATCCTAGGAGAGAGCCAGAAATCACTTCCCAGTAGAAATAACTGCAGAAGAAAGGTATCCTTGAGAAAGGATTGTTTGTTCAGCTTTAAAGTAAATTTTTGTTTTTGTTTCCTCTCAGCCATGAAGAATGGCTGAGCAGGGTTTTTTTCCCCCCCCCAGGAACATAACTGATGATGGCTTGCAGCAAATATTTATCATCTGCAAAGGTACTAAAGGTCTCTGAAGGATGAAGGGCAGAGCTAGTAATCGGATTTATGTGGGAGGACTATTGTACCTTCTGAGGACCTTTGATGAAATCAGTAGGGATTTTCACATCTTTCTGCACTTCAGTAGTTTGTGAGTCTCAGTATCAACTACTGGGTAAGGAGTATGTACCTTAGGGGTAGCTACAGCTTTGCAAACCTGCATGTAATCACAAATAGGAGTTCATGTATATAATGTAGTACTGGAAAGCAGCCACCTCTGCATGGAAACTAATGACCGTTGAGATCAATACAGACAGTAAAAATGGAAATACTCCTCACCCAAGAATAATGCAAACATTGATATTTGCGATCTGTTACTAAATTATCAGTATTATTTACCTGAATGACTCTTTTATGGCTGCATGTAGTCAACAGAGGCTTGGTTATTAGAAGATGCTACATGGGATAAGCTATGTGGGATGCAGCTTGTTGTGTGAAAAGCCCCTATTGACTTTACTGGCCTGAGAATCAATTCGCAAGTATAATGTTTATGACTCCACATCAGCTGTTCCCTAAAAATTTACCGATACTGCCTTAAAGCATTAGCCCAAGTCTGTGACTGAGTCCCATTGTTTTCAGGCACCGATATTGGACAAACCTTGTGCACTGGAACTGATTTTCAATGGTGGCTGCTGCACACCCAAATCTGCAGGTGGCCATGCTTGTCTCCCATAACCTCCTGTCAAAGATCCCATGATGTTGCCACATCCAGCAGTCAGCTTGGCCAGTCTCCTTCCTGGCAGGGTCTGCAATGTCATGAAGGATGGGTAGATGGAGGACAGGTGGCGAACTGGATGCAGAAAGCATGGTTTAGCTTATTTTTGGAACTCTGCTCTTTAAGACAGTGTCAACATAGCCTCTGAGTATTTTCTGGCTTCTCTTCATTCATTTGCTGCCTCACTGTCAATTCTTATACACATTTCTGTCTGCTGTTCTCACTCCTGACCCCTCAGGTCATTACTTTTACAAATGTATGTTATACTTTTCATCATGCATCATTGGGCTAAAGTTCTGCAGTCAGTTGCAATTGCATTGAGTTGTAATGAACAGTGCTGAAAGCAGGATAGCCTTAAAAACCAAATCTGACTCCAGATATTTCAAACCTTCCATTTATGGCAGGATGGAGCTGGTCACATATGCAATGGAGTGCTGGGGGTCAAGGTCAAAATAATAACAACGTGGTGAAAAGTAGCATGTTGTGACAACTGATCACAGACCAGAATCAGGTTCCTGGAGCTTCTTTGTAGCCTTTATATTATACTTTTTATATATATACACACATATATATATCCTATGTGTATCCTGCTTGTTCTTTTTATATACAGAGAATATACATTACATATATATAATTGTTAACCTTTAAATTAACTTCAGTATCTCTATAGTTATGAATTAGATGATTGTTTATTTTGATTTCTTCCACTTAATCTGGGAGTGTGTCCTTTAATAATATGGCTTCACTCTTAATGACTGCAGTCATCCTAAACTCATGCCAGAAAAAACACTGTACTATAGTGCTCTAACGTGTGTTACATTCATTATCTGACTGAAAGGCTGCCCTCCTCCATACAATTACACTAAGGTTGAGCAAAAAAATGTGTAAACGTGTGTACTAGTAATAGGAATGTGATTCGAGGGTTAGATCTCTTTAAACAAAGAGAGGAATTATCTAATTTATTTTGTCAAATCTTGATCTCTTCTTAAAACAGATCAACATCTAGCAGAGCATATCCATGGCAGCTATTAAAATAAACTCTGTCTTAAACCAATGATGCCGTCTTCTAGGTCTGCTCTGAATCTGAATAAAAGAATCGGCAGCAGGAGACAACAGTGGGCAACAATGGTTAACTATAAGACAAACAAATTAAAGTTACACAGTAAAGGAAGTCATAATATTACAAACTGACTGCGAATGTTCAGTGCATTTTTTAAATATAGAAAATAAATGTGAAAAACACATTTTGGCTTGTTTTCTATCCTGAAAATTTGTAGTTGATTTCTATGTGTTGAAGTTGTGGTTTTTTGTTTTTTTTTTTTTTTTTTTTTTTTTTTTTTTTTTTTTTTTTTTTTTTTTGTTTGTTTGTTTGTTTGTTTTTTTTTGTAAGAATGTTCAGTGCATTTTTTAAATATAAAAAATAAATGTGAAAAACACATTCTGGCTTGTTTTCTATCCTGAACATTTGTAGTTGATTTCTATGTGTTGAAGTTTGTTTTTTTTTTTTT
>KL268441.1:0-13827 GCA_000699545.1 Podiceps cristatus
GGGGGGGGAGAGAAACAAAAACACCAAACAAAATGCCTAGCAATAGAAGCAACTTCTAATCAAAAGATAGATAGGTGAGAGACTGCAGTTAATTAAAACAGAAGTTGTGGAACAGTAAATTCTTCAAACTTACAGGTTCCAAAAAGTAGTACTGCAAACCAAGCTAGGAAATAAAGTGAGGGAATTCTTATTCCCTGTGAATTAAATGGAAGCTACCCTAACTTGCCTGAGGAAGTACATGATTATGAATACTCAATTCTGTCTGCATTTCAGAAACCCATATGAAGAAAAACAAACACACCCAATCACACAGGACAAACAATGTAAAGCCAAGAGTAAACCTATAAACTCATTGCTCAAAATGGAAATACAGTTTTGCTAGCTTCACAAGTAACTGGTAAAAAGTTACCAAATACTGCAACTGTTTCCCTTAAATTTAGGTGAAATAAAATTAAAAGCAGACCTCACAGTTAGTACCTCCACTACCTTCCTCTTATCCCACTATCATTTCATTCCCGCCTTCCTTGCCCCTCTGAACTGAAACACAGCCTCTTTCCTCAGTCCTGCTGCCTTGTTCCCGCCTGCCTTTGAGCTCACAACTCTTGGGGCATTAGACTTCCCTTCCAACCTGAAAGATTTTATCCCCTTTCTCACCCAGGGGCTTCCACTTACTCTCAGTATGTCAACAGTAGCATTAAAATGTAATGGTCTGATCGAATGATGCAATAGCAAATCATGCTTTTTAAGCCATTACTTCCTCTATGAAATACAATCTCTATCATCTTCCTTCATCTCATCCTATTAAATTGGACGGACACACATGCTCATACATGATGAACAGGGGAGATCTTTTTCCTAGAATGACTGAAGGAGAATGCAGAAACAAATTCAGACAATAAAGCAATTTCTCTTTTCCCCTTGAAGCAGCCATCAAGATGTCTAGCTTGGTCTAGTAAGGAAGATCGCACAGAATACTATAGTTAAATGAAGAGCTCCATTAGAAAAGTGTCAGATGTTAAGGACATCAAGTCATGGTTCTCAGCATATGCTGTGGTGCTATATACTGACTTCTTCCAGCGATCAGAGATGGGAGCTTGGATCAAGAAAGATGGAAAACTACATGTGGAAACTAGGTATGGCATAAAGCTTGCATTTAGAACCTAACCTAGGAGAAGGAAGCAGAACAGAACCTTTGTGAGTAATTACTAAGTAAGATTCTGGGGTCAATGATCAGCTCTACGGCATGCTGCAAGGCAGGCAGGCAGGCAGAATACGCATATATGCTGGGAAAAAAACACAGCTGATAGGAACAGAGATTACATTGGATAGTGAAGAAAGGTGCTTCCGGTTCCCCATGTTCTTGTTGTTACCTCCCCTGTGACTGTGGGGACTTCTATAGCTTAAGACACGACCGTTAATAATGGCAAAATGATGCTTCCTGAAGGACATGTTGCTTCTTTACAGAATTAGCAGCTTACCTTACAAGCATACGGTACGTACCTTTCTAGGTATTAACATTTGCAATGGCAAAGATATTTCAACTCATCTACATTAAATAACACTTATTATAATATTAAATAACATATTACCATAGACAATAATAAATGACAGATGTATCTTAAATAACACTAACTCCTCTCTCCTAAAGCAGATGACCATTTCTGACCAACAATTACCTCCAGTATGGTAGCATGTCTCAGACAGACAATCTGCTATGCTTACTGCAGTGCAAAGCTTTTTAAGATGATAGGAATCCAAGACAGACTGGTTAATAGAGGTAATATGCTACACTCTCTTCTTGTATATATATTTTACTTCTTTCAGAAATACCTGCTATGTTGAGGAGAATATGGGACTATTCTTGTCTCCCCACAAGACTCTGCACAGATTTAACCAGGTCAGTAACCAGTAAGACACCGATTTCCATTTCATTTTTGCAGTTTCTACAGTGGACATTCAGAAATCAGTCTAAAAACAGCATAGGCAAAGCAATCTAGGAGGAAAAAAATAATCCTTTGCTAGAAACAAAATTGAAATGGTAAAGTATATTTAGACATGCCCCAACAAGAGAAGAAAAAAAAAAAGAAACAACCAACCAAAACAAGGGGAAATGAAAGGAAAACATCATGGCGACTTCAGGATTGCAGCTGCAAGTCTAGCCTAAACTACCGATAAACTCTATTACAGAACAGTTCCCAAAGGGAAGAAATCCAGTTCTCGGACTTTGCAAAAAGTCTAGATACAGTAAGTCTGGAACATAGAATCAGAGTTGGTGACTAGGTAACTGCAACCTTTAGCACAAGAGTTGGGAAAAATACCCTTAACTGGCTCTGCCACTAAATTATATCAGTTGTACCTTAAGAGTGCTGATACAAGCACTGGCAAGTACCTGAATGCTCTGCAGAACAGATACCATCTGAATGTTTTTTGGAACAGTGTGAAACATGTAATGCCTCTTCCCCAAAATACAGCTTGAGGATGGTGCCACTTTAGCCTCTTGCTTCAAGCATGGGAGGCAATGGACAGAAACAGTAACCAGTAATGTACTAGGCCTGGTTTCACAGATGCTTCCTCTACACAGGCAACATTTCCAGGTGGAAGATAAATTTAGGAATAAAGCAAAACAAACATCATACTCTATTCTGAGAGCATGGGTGAGAGCAATGATGTCTATATTACCAGATGACTTCAAATACCAGTAAGTGGGAATTCTTCCTGTACCACATCCTCTTTAAAGGTGTTATGCCTAGAATTGGCACAGATGATGAGGGATTCCTCTCAGACTACAAAGCATCAGATTTCAAAAGGAACCCACAGGAAATAGAGGACACTTCTTTGATTAAGCATGCATTTCAGAAAAAAAAAAAAAACAAACCAACACTAATCCTGAAAAAGTCAGTAACAATGAAGTCCGCTGTCCAGATATGAGAGAGAAATGTTGTTAATGCCCTTGGAATTTAGCCATCCATCCATTTCCCTCCACTTCCTTACTACTTTTTTAAGTACAAGCTATCCTCCCCCCCACCCAATGAACCTTGAATTTTGGGTCTCTGAAGACTGGGAGGATTAATATAATGCAAAAGCTCTTTTTAGGTGCAGATAAAAGGCACCCAAGCCCAGTACAGGTTTAACAACAGTATTTATTTTAAGCTTCTCTTACATAAAAACATGTACACAGATAAGTCCCTACATTTCCATCCTAGCCTTTTTCAGCAAAGTCAGGTGGCTTTAAATAAAGCTCAGATGATGGCCCCTAAATCTTAGTTTTCTCCCAGTTTATTTCTTTTACTAGTTCTGAAAGAAACATACTACTATATTTATACACAACTTACCTAAATAGCAGGTCTGCTTTCTAAGAACTAATCCACATGGTCTTTTTCAGGCAGACATGAGTTCACTTTACATTCATGCCAACATTCAATAAACTGGGTAACTACTACTAACCATATGCTGAATCCTAGCTGAGGTGACACTTGTGAACTAGCTTTTGGACAGCTAAGGCCATGGGCACAGTTAAAATGCATCTACTTGTACATAAACCTAGCAGTTCTTGTCAGAATACCAACTCTGTCAATGTGAACAATAAGCCTGCATTCTCATAAGAATAAAAGGTAATTATTTGGAGACTACAAATATTTCTCATTGATTCATTTAGTGGCTAAAGGGTAAAACCCATAGAGGGTTTAGCCAATAAATAAAGAAAAACACTTTTTAGTGAAAAATTTTATTCTGATATGCAAAAACAACAATGTAAATCCATCACAACTACTATACTTGATCCTTCCTTATTTACTTGATTTCTCACTGTTTCTACAGCTGTACATAACAGTCCAAAGTAACACTGAGAAGTCTTGCATATAATTACTACTTTTGCACCACTTCTCCCTCAAACTTTTCCCCATAAGATCTGAAATATGAATTATTTTTCTTAATTCCAGAAAAGTCTCTTCACAATCACATATTTTTTCAGATAAGAGACATTTCCTGTAAACACCCATACATCCCTTATTTCGACATGATGCCCAAAGAGCAGCATCTGCTGAGCAGCTGGTGTTTCAGCACCTGTCAGAGGACAATGGGATGACAGGAGTTGCGATCTGAATTGTATGGAGGGTTTTTTTTGTTGTTGCAGTTTTGGTTGTTAGGTTTGTGTTTGGGTTTTGCTTATTTGTTGGGTTTTTGGTATTGTTTTTAAAGTATTCTTTAGCTATATATGCAGTATATGACTGGAGTCAAATCAATAGCCTTGTTGCATTATAGAACAACTAAAAAGCAGTTTAACATTAATTACTTACTGAATCAGAGAGTACTAATATTAGCTCCTTTGAAGATTACAGTGCACTACAATATTATACAGACAGGTGATGGGGAAAATTACCATCTCTAAGATTCACTACTAAAATTTTTCACAGGTTTTTCAAGATTATTTACTGCAAGATAAGTTAAACACACAAAAGCTAGAAGGAATTTTCAACAATACAAACAAGGAAGAACTATAATAAGAAATCAAGCTGCTGAAAAAAGGCTACTGCTGATTAAATTAAAATGCTGATCTGCAGATTTTTACAGTTTTTATTATTAGAAGCATGTACTGATGTTGAGACCAGCTTGTTGAAGCCCATGATAAGCAAAGTCCATCTCTTAAGAGGCAGGTCTGGTATGAAAGGTGCTTTCACTTAAGTAGAAACGATTGCATACATGCAATATATGGAGCCCATGAAGACTGAAGGAAGAAAACAGGGGAGAATAAAGCAAGAACTAAACCGTAAAACCTGTTCCTTTCACAGAAGGACATACAAAGATAAAAATCACCCCTCAATCTCAGCATCTCCGATCTGGTTCCCAGAATACCAACATTGAAGCCCACTGAATACCAACATCAATTAGTTATACAGAGATTAAAACCATGCCCAAACCACTGACCATTATTAGGGGCTCATTTTTATAAACGAGCAGAAGCATCGTGCAATAAATCCTTGGGCAGCAGCAGAAAATGAAAAAAAAAATAGTGTGAGGAGAGAGGAAAGGGAAGGAAAAAAGAAAAAATAAGATTAGTTATTCCTCCAGAGACATAATATTGTCCCAATACAGTAAGTCACCACCTCTTTTTTCCCCTAAAGGAATGAACGAGTATAAAACTAGCATTTACCACATGTGGGATTCCAAGAACAATTCAAAATAATTCCTTGGCTCCTTTATAAGATATTGAACCCGATCTCATTTGGACAACATCTTCTAAAGAAATCAAAGAGGTGACCAATTTAATAACAGTAACTGATGATGACAGGAGGTTGCAGCAGAAGTATATAAATAGTTTTTACCTTGTGGCAAAATTTCTATTCATTTAAAACATTTAATTGTGCAATTCAAACTCTATGAACTACTCTCCAAAATGCAGAAACAAGGAAAAGGGCAAATTCAGCACCAGACCCAAAGTTCAGATTCACTAATCTGAAGATTTAGTGGAAGACCGAGCTACTAGACATTGTCACTGACCTGTGCCATGCTCGGACAGGCTCAGGTCACATTTTTCAATGTTGCACTTACACTTCTAACTGAATTTCAATTCAGAAAAAAATAGGCTTCCCCACTTAAGGTTTTAATACCCCCCACCACCATCCATCCACCAAAACCGCCAGTTAGTTGAAAAACAAAGGTAAAATATCAACGGCTAAACAACAGATGAAAGATTACTACTCCTTGTCTAGAAATCATGAAAGTCACAAATAATTGAATTTGTTTTGAACTCTGGAAATATATGTTGAAGTAAAAGCCCTAAAACACAATCACATTTAGTTTGTTTTTAATGTTTGTCAAAATTTATCACACTTTTTATAAGTTGACCTTTATTTTTTTTTCCACAGAAAAACCAAATGTGTGATTACTTTCAAACAAAATTGTAATATTTGAAAATAAGACACAACAGGTAGAGCACTGTATCTTCCAAATACTCGAAACATATATATTTAAGCATCTGTTCTCAGTCTACATTCATTTACATAGCAGACATCTGGCTCTACAAATTAAAGCCCATTGTCCTTTAAGAATATTAAAGGGGAAAAAAACCCCAAAACACCACCACCAAAAACAACACCACCCCACCCTCCAAAAACCAATGTACCATGTCTGAATGTTTCATATTTACTGCTGCTAGGCATTAAAAAGAACCCATCTGCATCTCACCCTTTAGCTATACCGCTGTTATCCAACTTACAGAACGAAGGACAAACACGCAGAACTTGTCTTCTTTCCACACATATCACTTGAACAGTGGTTTGAGACCCACCAAGAGGATTTTAAGTCAGGGCTTCTAAGTAGCACCATAAGGACAGATTTGGTATTTGTGTAAGTGCTGTTATCCACAGAAGTTAAATATTCACTGGAATATACCATATTTAATTATCTTTCCTTTTAGCAAACACATGATGCCAAAACATGGATATAGATACAAAATCCTCTGAGATGAAAGGAAGAAGACATGGAAAGACCCATTCCATGAATTCAAATAAGTGCTGCTGGAAAAAAAAAAAAGGTTGTACATGGTGTTGCTTTTTTTTTTTTTTCTCATGTTTCTCAAGAAGGTAAGCGTTTGCCCATGGATAGAGCACTGAATCAGTACATGTGGCCTGAAGTTACCTATAGCACGTAGAATACTTGCTGTCAGTACAAAATGGTATGGAGAACAGTTTTCCTTTAGGTTGCAACGTAATGCAGTTTTACTGGAAAACGTTCCTGCCTATAACCAAAATAATTAGTCCTTTAAAGTGTCTGACAGAGGTCTCTGTCTCTCTATTTTTGCAAGCAAGTCACCACACCTAGGTCACAGCCTTCTGTCTGGAAGGTCAATCACTGACCCTACCGAGGGCTCCCACCAAAAAGTGGCCAAGACCAAAAGCTTTTGGCAGCTCTCACCTTCCTCTGGCACCCCCTTCGCAGCCCCACTCACGCTGGGGCTTTGTGCTTTCTCCCTCTCCAAACTCAAACCCTAACTCTAGACACTAGATCACTGCTTTCAAGTTAGGATATGTTTATTGTATACAATTTGCCTATTTCTTATATTACACTTCATTCTGCCAGTTAAATACACAACATCAAGCTTGCACACTTGTTCAGCAGTTTCCAAAAGCACTCACTCGCTCAGTTTGATCCCCACTGATCATTCCTCAGAGGTCCAAATACAGTATCAAGGAGAGGGACTGCATACTAACCTGGTATCCCTGGAAGAAACTGAGTATCTCCTTCATTCCTGTGTTATATGGCAAGCCCTGCATACGGACTAATGCTCCAGGCTGGGGCAGAATCGGAGTGTGGGTGGCGGTGGCAGCAGCAGCTACAGCTCCTGGAGGAGCTGCAATATACCCCACCGTGGTAGGGGATACTGGAGGACTGAAAGAGAAAAGGGGGAAAAATTGTTATGAAAACCAATAAGTGTTTAGTACCTACAACAAGTGAAGATGAAACTGAAAATTTAAATTTGAGAATAAGCCCAAAAACCACAGAAAAACAAGAAGCCCTAATGGATGTGGACTGCTTTGTGGACTTTCTTTATTTCTCTTCAGCATCTGCAAGGGAGAGGAAAATAGCTAACGTTTGTAGTTCAAGACAAAGAGTAGCACTTGTTATTTCACCAGGGAGGAGAAAAATAGAAGCTGAAAATAACTTGTTCTAAGATTGCTAATAAAACCATAAAAAAAAAAGTGTGAGAGGGGAAATCAGCATGAAAAACAGGCAAGGGCCCAAATCTGGTATACTTCCGAGCCACAAAACAGTGAGTAAAGTAGCATCTCTGATCAGGGCTCATCTAGCAATTTTACCAGATATTCAGGCTAGTAAGTGTCACAAGCCTAGGAACAATCAATGAACAAGCTATGTCCCCATGTACCCAAGTACCAGACTTCAGTGAGCATGTTGATACCATCTGTGGGAAGGGAAAAGATAGAGATCTTCTACCTTGCTTACACATGTAAAGTGTTCTTTGGTCTCACTGATACAAGAAATCAAACCTAGTACACACCTATGATGAGTCGCTCAGTATGGAAACAGTATCATAAGCACAACAACGAAGGGGTGAGGGTAGATGCATGTATTGACACAGCTTCTTATTTGGCCAAGAAATAGAACCGCCTTGATGACATTGCTCCAGTGCCAAACGCTGTTAAATATTAGACCAACATTATCACGAGATTCAAACAGAACCTACAGAAAAGCTGAACTTCATTACAAGGCCACAGAGAATCAGTTAAAATGGCTGCTGCCTCTGCTGACGAGCATCAAGTTCCCAGGATCATCGACACCAGAAGCACAAATTTAAGGGCTGTTAACAGGAGGCCACACAGTTGCCTGCTCCACTGAAGTGAAATGTCAAGAGAAGCAGCTAAGTCTAGGAGTTACCTGGGATAGTAAGCTGTGTAATTCATATAAAGCTGAGCAGCCTGAGCTGGGTAGTAGGTAACAGCTGGAGGAGCAGCCGCAGAGGCCTGGGGAGTCCTGGTGGTCGGGAGGAGGGCTTGTGGCTGGTAAAGCGCTGCCTCTGCTGGGATCACAGCTGCTGTTTGGAAAGCAGCATAAGCTGGTGGAGAAAGACCTAAAAGCAAACCAGGACACAGCAACAAAAACCAATCAGAACAGAGATTCTGCAATAGGAAAGGAATGATTGATCCCAATGTGATTAATACCATCTGGGCATGATTAATGAACACTTGTGCAAAGACTGCTCTCTAGCCTCTCCCCTGGAGACCCCTGCTACATCGCCATGAATGACAACTGAGGCATTTGAAATGAGCAATTCCTAAGAGTTCACAACTCCTAGAGCTGAGCAGCCTTGTCCATATGTAAATTGAAAGTAGGGAACTTCAGAGTTATTCAAAGAAAGCATAAAGCCATGTGCATAGAGAAAGCAGGCGTGCACACCAACACACCCTCTGTTCTTTCTAACAGAAGTTGTACTCTGTGGGGCAAAAGTACCATAATATTAGCTACACATGGGCATCCACAACTGCTGACCATGAGTCTTCATGTGTAATCCTCCTGCAACTTCAAAAAGCATTTTTAGGATTCAGCAAATGAAAAAAGAAAACCTCACTAGAGCACTAGTCTGATGCATTTTGATGAACAAATATCTGGTTTGTACAGGAACATAAAGCTTGGCTTGGTGTGCAGTCAATTGTTTCTCAATACTATATTTGGCAGCTTTTTACTGTTTTGCAAACACACATCAGTACCTGCTTAGTGATTTGGTAGTGAGACTGATTAGAATGGTACAGTAAAATTCCATTATAGTTCCACA
Source organism: Podiceps cristatus (assembly GCA_000699545.1). Taxonomy (NCBI): domain Eukaryota; kingdom Metazoa; phylum Chordata; class Aves; order Podicipediformes; family Podicipedidae; genus Podiceps; species Podiceps cristatus. The sequence continues at coordinate 9,287 of KL268441.1, forward strand.
ATAAGGTTCACTGTAATTTTAAATTTAAAAAAAAAAAAAAAATAAAAATCGATCTAACTTCACCACTCTATGGTCTGTTAACATAACATTCCAGTGGGTGTTTTCCTTCAAAAATAAGCCCAAAGAGTACCTTCTCAATGCTCTAAGGCAAGATAGCAGGAGCACTCATCGGCAGCTAGAATATAGAATTTCTATCCCTTTTAAAAATCCCTCTAGTTCCAAATAGGTTTCACTACAGGCAAATCTACCGCAGAGCTCAGAAGAACAGTACACCCATAAAAAGCAAAGTGTGCAACAATTTCACTGGCCAGACCTTGCTGCCCTCTACTCACCACCGAAAAACAATAAAAATGCCTCTGATCAGTCCCGTTATTGCCCGAAGTGAACAATTCCAATCTCAGCATGTATACAGATGGATGATTATTGATCATGGCAAAACCCAAGTCAAAAGGTGAAAGGCCACAAAGCTTCAGCACCTACCACATATCAGCCTTTAGCAGCAGAGAGCGGAAGAGTTGCAGACTTACATGGTAACTTACATGGCGGTGGGGATAAGCCACTACGATTTAAAGTGCCACCCATTAAAACAAAGTTCATCTCCTCTCCTGAACACTGGAATACTTCCACATAACGGTCCTTCATCATTTTTTTGTGACATTTTTGAGCCACCATAAAGGCTTTGTCAGCAGATTTCATTTGGATAAAAGCATCACCTGATGGTCGTCCCTGGGAGAGGGGGGGAAATAATCATAGGTCAACCTGTTATTAAAACACTCAGAGTACAAGAAATGCAGAAACTACTAAGATCAAAAGTCTACTGAAAGTCTTTATTGTTCTTCCTCATCTGGCATCAGTGACTAATAACTCAACAATTATTTTTAGGAGCAGACGGCAAGACTCATGTAATCAGCGCCCAGTTAACACAACACTACTTCCGTCTTCCGCAGCAAGAAATAGAGAATAATTTAGCATGGAAACAAAGTTTGGAGTCCTCTAATTCAATCCCTGTTCAAAGCAGGGCTAACTTTCAAGTCACATCAGGCCACTCATGGGCTTCTCCACTTTTACACTGAGCATCTCCAGGGGTAGACATTCCACAGCCTCTCTGTGAGTGCTTAACTAATTTCAGATTGCGATTTGTTTGGGGGGGTTTTGTTTGTTTTTCTGTCCTTTTCACTGAATTGGAATTTTTCTTAATGCTTTTATTAAAATTATGTCTTATCCTTTTGCTGTGAAGTTCTAGGAAGATTCTGGCTTTGCCTTCCCTGTAGCAACATTTTAGGTAATAGTACAACAGTATAAAGCTCCAGACATGCTTTAGTAAAGTCCACAGCTACATTAGAAATCTATTTCCAAATCTGATTTTCTGCAAACTGATAGACATTGCTGTATGTATAAAATATTAAAAAACTTTCTTAACAAAAAAGCAGAATATAGTAGATGTCTCATTTGTTTTCTTTAATCCCTCAATATTTCTGTAGCTAATAGTTTATTTTCAACACAAGACCACAAGGCAGAAATAACCCTATGATTATGCCATTAAAATATATCCAAAACACATTTTTTAATTATCAATTTCCTTTAAAGCCTGAGAAGTTTCTTATCAAGTAAGAAGTTAGGAAAACCATTTTTTCCCACAAATGGCACTCCAACAACACAGCTACCATTGAGCAGAAACCCTGAAGCTGACAGAGCAGCTATGCCATCTAACATGAGACATTTCTGTCTTGTGTATTTCCAGCACTTGACTGAAACGCAGAGGACGATTTAAGACAGCCTCCAGGATAAAGCTACTATAAAAAGAACAAGCTTCATCCTCCCCAGTCTTATGCATATATATACAGGAAGAAAAGCAAGTGTGTATGTAAAAGGGGAGGAGAAGCGAGGAGAAGGAAAGAAGGAAAAGAGAGACAAACAGAAGATTATTTTCTCAAGGTTACAGAAGACCTAAAGCACAGCCAAGAACCCTGTTCAATAACTAGAAGCTTAGCCCTCCCATGCAAAATACTGTTACCTGTTGATTAAGAACCATGTGAACTCCATGGGGCTTGATATCAGCTGTGGCATCTCCCATAAATTCCAGGATGTCATCAATGCCAGCAGTGTAAGGAAGGCCTCTGAGCCGGACACAGTCACGTATGCTACCCGTCGCGATGGTATATGGTGGGGGTATGACAGGAATGATGGGAGTTGGGAGGGTGGGAATAAGAGGTGTTGACATGTATCGATTAAGTACCTGTTGGCAAAAAAGCACATTGATACAAATTTACACATCATCTGGCTGAGCACAAATCACTTCTCACAATATTATTTCACACATTTAAATAAATCCACTTCCAACATCAGAGAAAGCAAACAAACAAAGCCCCATGCTTCTTAAGCCAAATTATTGTGGTTGGTTTCCTGTTGGGCATTTGGAAGTTTCAAACTCAGAAGGGGAGAGGGGAACTCTGACAAATGTAATTTGCTAAACACTAATAACAGACTTTTCTAACTTCATTATAAAAAAGTGAAAAGGACATTACAGTTTGCTTTAGAATATCCCAAAAGGAACATCTGAAAACCACATTTGTGCTAATAAGCCACTATTGTCACATACAGTTCTCACTTAAGTTAGGGTAAATTAAAAACAGTAATTTTAAAAGAAATGAGACCTGAAATAACTAATAAGTAAAAAAAAAAAAAAAACACAAAAACAAACAAACAAACAAAAAAAAAAAACCCACGAAAACCAAAAAAACTAGCTCAAGTTTATCCATAAAACCTGATAAGTTAAGTGAGAGTGCTTGGTTTTTTAACCTGAGTGCTCATCTCCCAGTTTCTGGGAGGAAAAAGCAAGGAAAAAACCAACAACCACCACCACCCAAAACTATAGGAGACTTTGATCTCAACATTTTATCTTCTCTTTACTCATTCCCAAATGACAAAGAGAACATAACTTGCTGTTGGGCCTACTGCTGAAAAACATATTTAGCAATTATTATCAGAAATAAAGAAACAGATCCCAATGAAAGAGGTACCAAAAAAGAGGTTACAAAGCTTTGTTTTGTCAATAATGATTCAGCCTAGGGAGTCTGTCTCAACAGAAGCCTTTTTTTCCAAGAATCCACTTGTAGCACATTTCAGGCCAGAAAACATCTCCCTCAGCCGTGTAAAGAATATTGCAATTGCTTTGTATTAACACTAAGTAGATGACAGCTGGCTTTACCTCTTGTAATTACTAAAACAAGCAGCCTGTAATTCCCTAAAAAATTCTCTCTTGCTCAAGCAGCAAAAAAAATAGGGTGTTACTCCAGAGAGCTGTCATAGAGGAAAAACTAATGACATATTGGTAGAATAAAAGTTTTATCCAGGTCTCCCTAGCAAAAGGGAGAGCAAAGACTTGGTCACAGTGACAGAGTGGTTTTGTTCCTTAGAGGATTTAGCCTTAGGGGAGAGGGAAAAAAAAAAAGAATCTCACCATGCCATTCCACTTAGTCTTCACAATACACGTATCAGATTCTTGGCTGTTCTAATCCCCATATCAGTACTAAGGGTAAATGGCAGGTCTACAAGTGTGGGTGTTCTTTCCCTTGCCCCATCCCCTCTATGGAAAAGACTTCGTGTCACACAGGTTGAAACAGTAATTGTGCTAAGATTTTATAGCCAGTTATGCAAAGACTAGATCAAATCTCACAATAGTTCCCATTGGCATTATCAGTGTAGAAATGTTCCGTGTCACGCAGAACAATGCAATATGTAATGTTTTTCACGGGCTCAAGTTGCTAGTGCCAAAGTAAAACAGTTTTACCAGTTTAAGAAGGTGATGATAGGAACTAGTGAAAGATAGGGAAAAGAGTGAAATATATTAACTTAGGAAAACAAGTATTTCATTTCCTTTCACCAAAAATCAGATACATTCTGGTAATTCTTAGTTTCCAAAAAATCAGTTGTAGGAAAAGCTGTTTTAATGCATCCAGATTTGGATTTAATGTTAGAGATTCTATATACAGAGATCAGAATTTATAGAAAATACCACAGATTTTCAAGAAGCATTACTACAATACTATCAATCTAGTATACTTTTAGAATCACTGTTGTCATTTTTGTCAATCTTTAAGTAGAAGAAAATTATTCAATAATTTGTTACTTTACAATCTGAGGGACGTTAAAAAAACCCAACAAAAACAGTTACAGTAAAAAAAAAAAACCAAAACAAAACCAAACAACAAAATACAAGGCTGTGCAATTTTCCATGTCAATCAGGAAGCACATATTGCCCTTTCTAGAACTTGACATCTTTCACACTTTCATGGTAGTCTACAACATATTTGCGTGCAAGTGTTAGAACTAATTTTTTAACTATTAAGTTTTGAGTCTCACAGCCAATAGTTACAACCTGTTGAACTTCTGCTGCTGTGCTCCTGAAGAGTTCAATGTAACGTTTTCCAAGTATTTCTTTGTGCTTTTTAAGTGCATTCTGTGCATATTCTTCACAGGAAAATAACACAAATGCATCTCCTGTGGGCCTGCCATCTGGGTACTTGACAAAGAGAAGTCCC
>JMFS01054836.1:0-10085 GCA_000699545.1 Podiceps cristatus
CGGACGGACACACTCACCCCTCACACTCCACTCCCAGGCTGAGGGATACCTCCCTTCATGGCCCTCCGCCCCGCCGTCGAAATTACATGGAGCACGCAGGGCTCCGGAACGTTGGGTGAGAGGGAGGCTCGAGGGGCTCGGAGAGCAGCAGGGGGTTAGGGGCAAAGGGGTGAAGATGGCACGGCAGATGAGGAGGCCCCAGGGCCACACCAAACGCCTCAGGGTGAGCATCCGTCGGGGATTTCTTGCTCCGTCAGCCCACTGGTCCCAGCACAGCTCACTCACATAGAAAACACAGCCAGTCAGCTGCCGGTGTACCACCTTAAGGCTACCAGATGGTATCCACCTCTACCTGCACTGTACTGTCTCCCCAATGGGCCCTCACTTCCCTTTTCCACCTCTGTTGGGCAACAGGGACATCCAGGAAAGAAACCCAAGCACTCTGCATTTCTGGCAGTAACACTGGCTCTTCACTCTTGAGTTTTCACTTGCTGTGGCAATGCTGCTGCATTTGGGCTGGAAACACAAAAGGACAACTCTGAATCAGAACAAGCCACGCAAATTCTCAAGAGACCAAACATTCCTCCTGTTTCTGGGTTTTGTAAGAGTCTTGTTGATCTATACCCAAACTGACCTTACTGCATCCTTTTAAAAGGCCAACTGTTAAAGCTAGCTGCCTTTACTGCACAAAGGTTTTAGGTCTGTGAAGCTTCCTATTGCTAAAAGTCACATAAACCTCCACAATTAAATTGGTTGGTGTGACCTTGTCACTTGTTACAACAATACATTTACCTGATAAATGTGCATGGGCTTTGCAAAAACCCACTTCACCATGGTAATGCTCCCTATAGAAACCATTTTTCTCAAAGTTGTGAACAATAGCTTGTTCTAACTTATTTACTGATGTAAATCTAGAATAAGGAAGTTCTTGACAGTTTTACAGCATTGCATATTTTACTATTACAAGTGGCATAACTAGAATTGAACATGTGATGTTTGATCATTATATCCTGCAGTTCTTGCTGTGATTACAGCATCTTTTAGACATTTTAATGCCTTTTAAATGTGTTCTAGACATTAAACTCTGAGACAAGGACTGCCACTGTAAACACAGCACTAAGTGTAATGGACTCCAATGTTAGGAAGACCCTTATGCGCTACCTCAGTAGTAGAGAACAGAAAGCAGGGTTTGGAGAATGTTCGGAAAGCTCTTCCAGGTGCCAAGACAGCCCATTTGATTTTGCTTGGAAGATCTCTTCTGACCTTTCCCTCCACCTCCTTTTAGTCAGAAACTAACTCTACTTGTTTTTTTCAATTGCCATCACTCTGCATCTCCAGGACCAAATAAGCATAATGTAAGCATAAATGTAAGTTATTTCAACCCCTTTGTACAGAAGTGTTGGTATGAATGCTAGGAAAAAAATGTTGCCATTGGACTTTTGCAGTTTAATACCCTCTACTTATTTGGGGAAAATAAGTGTGTTATTGCATGTCCTTCTAACCACAGCTGAAGTCAAGAGGAAAACCTTTCTCGACATCAGAAAGAAGCCAGAGCACACTCTACATACAGAGGTATTTCAGAGATACACAGGAAATTAGGGAAGGGTAAATACCTTGAAGTAAAATATATTGAAAGCTAGAAACACTGTTAACTGACAGACTTAAGCTTCAGCAGCTCAATATGAAAATTTAAAAAAATGGGGAAAAAAACCCCCAATACTAAAGTTCTGTTGTTAGTAAACGACCTTGTTTCTGGTCAAGTCTGGAACAGTTTATGCAAAGAGTTCGAAATAGTGCATATAGAGACAGATAGATTTCTGCTCCATGCAATAGGATTTGCTGCTGCTGCTGTAATGGGAGAACAGAAATGAAGAACTTAGAGGTCAGAAAGCTCAACTTTTAATTCTGTCCTTTTATGTTCACAAGAAAGAAGTAGACTTTTTTCTGAGCTGAGGATTTTGCTATCAACATGTCATGTCCTGGCTGCAAAGGTCCATCTCCACCACACTCCTCACTTGCATGCCACTTTCCTCTAAGCCAGGCTATACAAGGAGTTAGCACTGAAACTGCTTAAGCTAGACATGGATTTGGCCTGCAAGAACCTTGGGAGCAACTGCACAAACCACCAGCAGGCTGTGATGGGATGGGTCAGACATGGCATGGCAGGGGACAGGACAGTTCCTCACCCATGCAGGCAGAGGCACCTACTGGACAGTAGAAAAGGCCAGATGAGACTCAGATTCTTTATGTCTTTCTGTATAAAACACTTCTCTAGCTCTGTCAGCTAACCTGTGCAATGCTGCTGAGTCTGTTTAAGGTGACCTGCATGATGACAATTCTGTGAGCCAAACACTCACCTGAAGCATACTGAACACCACGCCTGGGCTGGGGAGCAGAGCAGTTTCCCATCCTGAAAGGCTGAGGGTCCTGGGATGAGCTGGAGAGATCTCTATTAGTGGTAGCATACTTACCAACTTTCCTCATCTGCTTCAGGCTGTAGAGCCCAAACTAGTGACAAGGTGAGCCTCAGTGTTGCCTCCAGGCTACACTGCAGGCAGCCAGGAGCTGAGGACAGACAGCCGTGAGATAAAGGTGGTTCTTCTGGCAGCCTCCACCGTCCTCAGCAATAAGGCACCTCAGACCCCTTGGCTGCAGTCCCTGGGGCCCCCAGGGCTTCCCAAGGAAGAAGTCTGGGCAGGCAAAGAGGAGTCAGCCCTGCAGTGGTGAGCCAGCACTAGCACTGGGAACAGCCAGGGCAGGCAGTGGTCAGCTGCACTCTTGCCAAACACGACCAAGGTAGCTGCATTACTCAGGCAAGTCTGAGATTTCCTAGCAGTCTCTCACTAGGAAATCCTCATGGATCTCAGGCTTGCTCCCAGAAGAAAACAAGTGAACTCCTAGAGCTTGGAAAAGCCCTACAAGGCACCTCATCTCACTTTTCTCTGAGAAGTGCTCAGGCTGTGGTACCACAGCCCTACTACTCATGGGCTTCATCTACTCACAGCTTCCCTTCAGCACTTTCAGCTGGAGCCCTCCTCCCCTCTGCACAGTGCCAGCAGGCGTTGGAAGCTGTACCGCCCACCAAGCCCCTGTCCTCTCTGCAGCTGGATCCTTCCATTGATTCCCTCTTCCCATCACTGATCCCTACACTCTGTCCATATGCAGAAACACACTGCTTGGTCCTGGCTGGTGGACCGGCCAGGATATCCTCACTACCTCTGTGAGCACATCAGCCCTGTAAACAGGGAAGATTGGTTTCCTGTGCACTTTTTCTGTAGTTCACCATTCCCCAAGAACATCTCGCTCAGATTCAGGGGTGCCTTCATCTGTCACATAGATGATATGAAAGTTGCCACGTGTCACTAGTACCCAGTGCAGCCCCAAGCTTGCAGCTACCTGTGTGTGTTTGAACCTGCAGTTCATCCAAGCAAAGACAAGGTGGGACTCGGCATGGATCCAAACCTGGTTCTCCTGCAGGCTTCCCCACTGAAAGCTCCAAGGAAGCAGAGCGGCTGGTGGAAGCATAAAGCAAGCTGGGAAAGGGGAAAAATTTACCAAATCTCCTGAACCTGCAGATGTCCTGCATGCCAAGTGAAGATGCCATTTTAGCTGGCAGCAGCACACATGTTGAAGAGACAGAGAGCCGCCCCTTGCGTACCACTCATTTATAGCAAGCCAAGTAGGAGACACATCTCATTCTCCCCTCGTTGATGACTCAAGAGCTGCTTCTCTGGGGAGGAAGGATGAAGTAACATTGAATTTTAGCTGTTGGCAGAGCAGCTCTGAGCATGTTGCTAGGCGCTGGCTGCAGGAATCACCTGCAGGTGCTTTCACAGGAGGAGTCGGGCTGGTTTACTGGGCTCTCCCGGTACAGCCAGAGTGCCAAATACTTTTGAAACAGGGCATAATCTATTCTCAACCTGAAGGAGCTATTGCACAATCTCCCCCCCAGGATTAAGGGTTTAAATGGAGGGGCTGTGGCAGTAGGCAGACGACACAGCCACACCTGCCTGCGCAGTACCTGTTAGGGGGGCTCTCCGGGGTAATGGTATGCAGCCTGCCCATGGAAGTGACAATCTTGCAGGTGCGAATGGGAGCCTTCTCCCCCATCCTGCCCTGTCTTCCCTTATCAGGTGATTGAAGTCTTCAAAGGATTAAATGGCTAAGTGGTTTTCTTCTGCTCCTGAACACGAAGCTCTGTAGCCAGCTGAAGCTTTCATGTGCAAGTGTTTGCTTGAACACACTCCTATCATTTAGATCTGTATAAACATAGCACGATTTCCATCTCACTCTTACATAAGAGCACAACAAGATGAGGCTGCTTTTAAAGCCTAGGCTAGATACAGACTCCCATGGAGGCTGCAGCGCTGCTTAGAGTGCCAATACACCTGCAAAGCCCAGGGCTGCTCCACTGCAGAGATGGCTTAGTCTACAGCCAGCATGCTGCCTGCAGCCTTCACCTGAAGGACATGTCTGCCTACCTATTGCCTGCTCTGCAGTGATTTTTGACCTGCCTCTCAAAATACAAGATCAGCTCTGCTACTGGGGAGTATGCACACACACGTTAAGTGTCAGTATGGTGAAATGCATTTCCACACAGGCTTTAAAATGCTTTTCCTCACCTGACCTGGGCATTTCTAAGCACCTCTGGAGATCGGGTCCCCTTGGTAGCATTTCCCAATGGCTCCTTAGGCCATCAAGGCCACCACAAAGAACTTTTCCACACCCCCAGACTCTAAACCTCTTGTCCTGGAAAAGAGAGTAATTGCTCCAGCTGTCACTGTGACACCTGTCAAATGTTTTGCAGATATAATCATGCCAGTCACTGAACCTGTACAGCCTTCCTCCAAAGCACAGAGCTGCATTGGCTTTGGCAGTACAAACAGCAAGGCACTTGGCTCAAGGAAGTAGGAGTTCCCAGTGATGTCTACACATTTGGTGATAATATGCTTCAGTCCACGCTACTAGTGTTTCTTCTGCATGGTGCAGCATGAGATTACTAGAGACAGCTCAGGTTACCAGAGACAATTTGGGATTAAAGTACTTCACCATCACGGAGGCATCAGTGTCAATTGGAAAAATGCTGTGTAGACATTTTATTCTTTAATGTAATGAAATAAGAGTGATTGCTTAGTGTGCTGCGAGTATTTGAATCACTATCAGCACTGGGTTTTAGAAGAGGATATTAATCATTGCAGCTTAACTGATCTTTCATATCACAAACCAGCTCCTCCTCTATGGGGCAAAGCATCACTGTGTGATACTGATTTGAGTGAAGCCGTGCAGCTTTACACCTGGGGAGGGTATTTGGCATTGAGCTCTATGCAGGCAGACCTGGTTCCTGGTTGCATATGGGTTTCAGTATGATTACCCTGGCATACAAAGGGTGCTAACTACACAGCGGAGTCTATTTGCATCCTTTGCAGCTACATGACTCTGGCTCTGCTGGACGAGATTTACAGGTCCTCACAAGGAGGCAGAGGGTTTATTCCCAGGGTTTCATGGGGTTTCTTCCCATGCAAGTCCAGACTAGCTGCACAGAGGTGAGCTAGTTGTGCCTAAGAGGGATTCTGCTGTGAATACCCGCAGTACCAGAGAAGCTGAGTTGCAGCTCTCATTGTCCTTTCCTGGAAGGCAAACCCCCTCCAACCCTGTCCCACACGACCCCTTGGATGAAGCTACATCAGCCCATTGCTCACATTAGGATGGGTTTGGATGCAGTTTAGCCATGCAATCACAACCCACCCTGCCCAGCTTGGGAGAAGTTTTGGACTAGTGAGGGCCATCTCACCAAGGACTTGGGTACCTCAAAGACACGGTGGCTGTCAGCAGGAGCTGGTGTGAGAGACCCAGTGACAGCAGCACCTACAGGAAACCCTGGGTCAGATGGGGATACGAGCTTCTCCCACCAGCACTGCCAGGGACAGCAGCACCCTCCAGGGCCGGGATGACTGCTACACTCTGCTCTGAACCAGGTCTGGATCTGGAGCATGATCCTTAACACAGTGATGAAACTGTCTAGATCCAATCCCTGGCATCAAATCAAAGCCTAGATGTGAAGGACCAGACCAGTTCTGCTGTCTGTGTTTCCAGGTTCAGTCAGGCCTCTGGGCCAAGCCAAGGATGCAAAGCAGAGTGTGCCATTTAATCTGGCTGGATTAACATGTGAATTTAATTAGATTTAATTACTCTCAATAAGATCTAGAATATGCTCTAGAAAAATGGTTTAATCTTTCTCCAAGCCTCTTCCTATGTGTCTTGGCAGCAACCCCATAGCATAGCCATGGGCAATCACAATGAAACAAGAAGCCAAGTTTTAGCAGCACCCAGAGGATGGGGCCGAGATCAATGTCCTGTCATCTTCAGATTTGTGCCAGTCTCATTCAGAGGTTCTTCTGCCCCAGAACCTCTCTGTGTGACAGAGGAGAGCATGGGGAAGGAAGAGGCATGTGGGGAAGGTACTCACCAGCCCCATCCCTGCTCCCAGGCTTGCCCGAGAGGCAGCAGGGCCTGTGTCGACAGCGTGCCCACATCCTTCTCGGTGCCCATGGGGACTGCAGAGGGCTGGGCTGCTCCACTGGCTCCAGGGGAGTTTCAGGAACTGCAGGTCTCCTATTGCCAAGCTGAGAAACACACTCCTGCGCACCAGGCAAGTGCGTAGCAATAAAGGTAGCCACTCCAATGCCACCAAAACCAAGTGCACATGTCCTTTGGGAAAAGTACAGTGCCAGGTTGCTGCTGGAGACAGATCATCAAGAGCATGGCTGTGTCCTGCAAGAAGGCCGTACAATGGATTCAGTTTCTGTCCTGTACACTCACTCCATGTCAGCTTGTCCTGTGCACCTGGTCAGCCACAAAAGCAGCACACCATTGCACTGGCTTTCATCACATTTAGGTGGTTTGACAAAAGAAGGATCCAGTGGCTCATCACAAGGAAAAATAAAATTATCTGGAAATATTAATCAGGGGGATATCACTTATTTTGTGCAGCTCAAGTAATATTAACTTGTGAGAAAGAAAGAAATAGCAAAAGAAAGTGAGAGAAGGCATTTTATCCCTTTCCTGATTCTGTCTGCCCTGGTTAAACGCAGCCTGGCTGTAGCAGAGAGCTGGAGGGTTAGCTGCCCAAACCAAAGGCAAATTCATATGAGATCCAGGGATTAAGATACATCATTTGATCTCAGATTAAACAGTGGATGAGCTCCACAAAGAATAACTTAAAATATTTGGAAAGGTGTTAAGGAAAATCAATCAGGTTTAAATCACAAAATAGCTGCATTAAGACAGAATGCGTCCCGGATCACAGGAAGCCAGGCACTGAAGAACCTGCCAGCAAGGACGGGCAAGCATGCTCAGGGCCACGGCTCTGCAGCATTTGAGGGCTCAGTGACTGGCTGCATGAGAACAGGTGAGCTGTGCATGTGTGCAAGTGATCTGGTAGAGCCAGTCTCCCACCCCAGCCCTACCAGTCCCACTCAGGGCTCTCTGGGGATGGTGCAAGGGCAGCTCAGGGTGCCCACTGTCCTGGAGCAGCCTCAGGGATGGAGCAGAAGGGACCACAGGGGACCTGACTCATGACTCCCACCAGCTTGGTGGGCAGCATTTTGTGAGGAGAGGAGCACTGGGGCTGCCACATAGCTGTCACTCTGGATTAGGGATGTTTTACAGCTGCATGAGACACTTCACACCGTCCTAGGCCCCACTGGCACTGGCCTCTGGCTGCCAGGCTGGTTCTTTGCATGGCCCTGCTGCTTGTGGTACCCTGACTTCTGTGCAGGGAGACGCAGAGCAAAACTGAGAATCCTGCAGCATCTTTCCTCTACCACCACAGAGCCCTGCTAATGCACTGCTCTGCCAATGCAGAATCTGGGGAGCAAAACACAAGCAAGGGATAACTTGAACTTCCTCAATGCCATCCAGCCATCCTCCAGGTTTTGTATTTCCAATCCACCTTCTGAGTTGAAAACAACAGGAACTTGCCCTGTCCTGCACCAGTTTGTTGCTCATATCAAGCTGCTCTCCCTCGCCCTCAGAGCACAGCTACCTGCCAAAAAACCTTATTATGAAGAAATTACCCAGCAAAAATAGGCCATCTAGCTGTAAATGCATGCTTGGGGATGGTAACCCCAGGGCAGCGAGACTTGGGATCTGAGAGCACTGTGGCTGCTTCCCAGCCTTGCTTCAGGAGCTTTTGGGAGCTTTACCTGCCAGTGTGGTTTATTCTCCTGGACCTGGGACTGTATTTCCTAGGACAAATCATCCAGCTCCCTGAAGCAACTTCTCATTTGCAGCCAGCACAGATCATCACTAGCCCTTCCCACAGGTTTCCCAATGTCCTCCCTGTGCCCGTTTTCGCTACTTTGTTCTGCAGCACCTTCAAAAACATTGATACAGTGCTGTTAAATGGGTGTCTGTCCCAGATGGGCGGCACCACCCGAAATTAGAACCTGGGAACTGTGGCACTGGCCCAACCCCTGCCTGCTGGTAGCTGCTGCATGGGGGCTCCATGGCTCAGCCCCAGGTGTGGTCCACTGCAGCTTTATGAAATGCAGAGAGCAGCTGTGAGGCTGGGGGACACAGAGCTATGCGGGATGGATGCCAAGCCTTCACAAGTTAATGCCCATCAGCTCCTGCTGCACCTTGCCCAGACCCGGTGGAGATTCAGCATCCCAGTGACAGGGACGGGTTCCTGCTTGCACCCATCAAGCCATAGCACCCTGCAAATAAACACCAGCCTTTTCTCACAGTGGCCAAAGCCACCTCCCCCCTGTGAACACTGGGCCACTGGCTTTACAAATAAGTTGTGCCCTTGTGAGGCTGGTGCCTCCGTCACTAAAAACACAACGTGCAATGAGGAACCCCAAGGCAGCTACTGGGAAGGGTCTGAGTGTGGAACTGCCCAAAAGTGTGTAATTGCTTATTCTTCTTGTCTGGGGGATGGTGGTCCTGTAAACCAACAGCCTATTTTCCGCCAGTCACAGCCACCTGGCAGGCACAGTGACCCTGAGTGATTATTTAACAGTGGATTGTGTAACAGAGCAGGGCAGACATTACATTTCTGTCACTGACCTCAGCCCTGGGACATCTCTCACCTGGAAAACTTCCAGTCTAATCTTTCAGATCTCAGGGGAGCAGCCTTGGGCATCTGATACCATCCTTCAGAGAGGAGCAATCAGTGGGGACTGGGTAGCTCTGGGCAGGAACAGGCTGCCCAGCCCATTCCAGCCCCAGGGAGGGGAGAAGAGGCATCTTAATGCCCCACCAAGGGCTCAGGTGTGGAGCCTAGACCCTGCTGAAATGCCCAGGCTGACCCTGCAAAGCCTCCCCTGCTCCCCAGTATCCATCTAAATAAAGCACTGCATTCACCTCTCCATGTCAGAATAAGCTGTGCCAGCAAAGTGAAGATGGATGAGCTGGCTTTGGGCAGGGTGAGCCAGCTCCAACAGCTTCCCTGTGGTCCAGCCACACAGCCTCTGGGGTCTGGGAGCAGCCAAGCCCCTTAGACCTGTCACAGCAGGGGTGTACAGTGCCCAGGAGTTGGTGGAGAGGTGCCCACTGCTCTGGAGAGCCCCACATAGTCTGGGGATGGGGCATATCAGCCTCGTGCTTGTGATGTCCTCAAATCCTATTTCTCCCAGGAAGATGCACCTTCATGTGACTGAGGCAAGGAGAGTGTTCAGGGCAGCGCCCTATAACTGCCAGAAGGATGCTGTGATGTAGCAAGGAGACAGGCATGGACATGCCTTGCTTATCACTGCTGGGCGCTTGTCAACTGGTTCAGACGCATCCTGCCCTGGCTCTAAGCACACCTTTCCAGCAGGCCTCAGTGGCTGTGAACAGCCTCTCTGGGACAAGCACAGACCTGCAGGGAAGCGAGAGGACCCAGCAGGGCCACCGGGTTGGTTGAGGTCAGGAGACACTGCCTACAGGGAGGGGTGTAGACAGCTACCTTGGTTAGCTGGGAAGGAGAGGAGGTTGGGGTGATTTAGTCTACAGTGACTTGGAGGGCAGAGCCAAAGTCTTTCCTGTAGGTCAAGACAATATAATATGAATATCGTGGTTTAACCCTGAAGGGTAACTGGACC
>JMFS01054858.1:0-21883 GCA_000699545.1 Podiceps cristatus
GAGAGAGCGCAAGGGAACCAACAGCCGAACAAAAGAACAATCAGGCCTGAACGAAAACAAACAAAAAATAAAATAAGAAGGGAAGATGAACAGAAATCGAAGCAAACAAGGAAGCAGAGAGAGGGGGCAACGGCCGACCCTCCCTTACCCCGGCCATGCCGTCTCTGCCATGGAACACTCTCTCTGGCCAGTTTGGATCAACTCTTCTGGCTGTGCCCTCCCAAGTGTTTGCACCTGCACATCAGCAAAACCTGGGACATTGCAGGATGTCCTTGATCGTTCAGCAGCACCAACACCAGCCCCATGCTGGCACCTTGTTTCACATACTGAATCCAAACCACAGGAGCTGCTGAAGACAAAAACTGGCTCCATCCCGGCTGAAACCAGGACATAAGTGCATTAATCATTTAAGGTTTTAGCCTACTGGGCAACTACATTTGTCTTGGTTTTCACTTAACAGTGCAATGGGAGGACCCGCCGCTCCAGACAGCAGCTGGAGGGGAAGTCTCAACGTGTCTTATAACATTGGGCCAGGATTTGCAGACAACTCTTCTACAAGGTCTGTTTTAGCACTTGCCTATTTATAAAATACTGAAAAAAGAAAAAATCTCAACAAGAAAGACTGTGAAACAATAGATCTAGAGATATTGTGGAGAAATTTACTTCCTTCTGAGCCCCCAGTATGTACGGATAGACAGATTCAGAGGATATAGGTCCAGCCCTGGCATTCCAGGACAATACGATACATGCAAAAACATACACATGGGGAATATTTTTGAATGCACTTTTTAACATCTTCCTACTTGATTGGGTAACATTTTTTTGTAAATATTGGCCAGTCTTACATATACTTCTTTCTGAGAGTAGCTCCATATCAAAATGAACCCTTTGAGTCGAGGTGTAAAGTCAGTTGCAGACAGAAAGCGTGCAAGAATACGCATGCTTGAGGCACTGGTGTCAGATACTTTCTGGGCAAAGATCCAGTAGCTGAAGTAGGTTTTGATTTTGACAGCTCTGCAGATTTGCTGCTGAAAAGATAACTTCAGATGTGAAACTCTTGGGGGTTTGCCAGACACAAGAAAAGCATTGTTTGATGCTTTGCTTCTTCTATGGGTTAAGAAGGGCTGAATAATACATTACTTTTAGCTCTTCTAATACCTGAATTTCCTTCCTTTTTATAAAATGTCACAAGTGGATTTTACTGGGGCTGGGTGGGGGGAGAGGATTGACAAACCTTGATCACTTGTATCTGCTGTCCTAAACAGAGAATTCAACTTATTCCTGGATGAGTATTTCCGATGTCCTTCTCTCCAAGTTCTGTCTTATTACATGGAATTGTTCTAGCAAACCAAAGTGTATTCTTTATAAAAATGTATATATCCACAATTATAATTTTAGTCGAAATGTAAATGTATTTTTAATTACTGTATATGCTTTTCAATTTACTCCTCTAATACACAATTATCCGATTGACTCCCATAAATATCAATTCAATAAATCCTGTAAATGTTTGAAAGTTTATAGATTGGCCAACTTCATAGGGTTGTTTCTAAGGCACCTTTCTGTCAGCAGATTAACCTGAAATAGGTTAGATCAGTGATGAAGACACAAAGCAGAACAGAAGCACAAATTTTCTAGTTTACAAGATATTACATTGACTTTTTATTGCCTTCTCAGTCAGAAACAGTTACTCCGTACTTCTTTTCATTTCAGAAAAGTCAGAATGCATGTTCATACAAACAATAAAATAACACGAATTTACAATGTCATTGGCATCCTCAGGGGAGCTGTGGAACCAGGTGAGCATCAGGTACTTCAGGATTTTAATTCCTTCTTTATTTTGTGTTTGATGAAATTGTTCTCATGTTGCATAAAACTTCTTTTTCTTTAGATAGTCAGATAATATGGAATCTGAGAAACCCTTAATAGTTGTCCTGTCCCTGCCAACACGCTGTTTTCCACTGGCACTCCCAAGAATATATTTGAATGGGAATGCTAGGATGATAGATGTTAGAGATTTTTTTTATAATGCTTGTCATTTTACAGGTTTCCTCTTGCATCATTCTCACATTTTGCCTTTGCAAATATTAACACAACGCGAAGTACAGAAAACCAGTGATGACTGGGGACCTCAGCACACTATTGTTGATACTTAGTAGTAGACCATATATATGAAAGACTTTTAAGTGGAAAAATATGTATAAAGTATTTCTTGTCTTCATTTATACACTTCAGTAGAGTAAGTGAATGATTGCAGATTACCTAAAAAAATAAATTTGTAACACTGGTGTTAAACTTTGTGTTTACATAAGCTTGTGTTTGACTCAATCAAAGGAAATACAGGTAACCTAAGTGCATTTTTGATTAAGGGTGGATATTGTGTGCTTGTTTCCAGACAGATACATTATTTTAGGAGGCCATAGAGACTCTTGGGTATTTGGTGGTATTGATCCAACTACGGGTGCAGCTGTTCTGCAAGAAGTTGTACGGAGTTTTGGTAAAATGAAGATGGAAGGTAGCTTACTTATTACAGACATAAAATGATGGCTATGGAAAACAGCAGCTTTGAGGAACTGTGTTGAATGTTCTCAGAAGCTGTTGTGTTGATTTAACTTTTCACCTCTATAGAAAGTTGTATTTCTCATTATGAAAGATGCAAATTAATTGAAGAGATGCATACATAGCATTGCATCTTAGTTAGCTGAATTTATTCCCTCACGCCTCTCATCAGTGTAATAGTACTCTCCTGGTTGTGTGGAATGAAAATATTGCACTAAGAAGAAATGCCTCTGCAATAATATGGTCCTCTAAAGAGTTGAAAGGGGATTTTTTTTTTTTTTACTGCTATATCAATTAAGTGCTATTTTTTAAAGTGAATTTTTAAGTTGAATTTTCAAGTTTAACTGTGTGATTGCAGGTTGGAGACCTAAGCGAACTATTATTTTTGCTAGCTGGGATGCAGAAGAATTTGGATTGTTGGGTTCCACAGAATGGGCTGAGGTAAATAAAAAATAGTGTAAAGAAAGCAAAACTTTAAAGTCTGTTGCAGGCAGCTGCAGTGCCCAGTGGTTTCTATTCCTAGACTGCAATCAGTTGCTTCAAGGTAAAATTGGAGCACAACAGACTCCTTCAGGTGCTCTGAGGCCCTCATATATTTATCCAAATTACCTGCCTAACTTCTTACAGCATAAATGCACTAACTCTTCTAAGATTTAACAATCTACTTTGATTCAAAGCTAATGTCCCTCAGTGGTGTCTATGTGGAAATCTATCCATTTAACAAACTGGTGGCATTTTGTATAACCTAAATTGGTTTATTTTCTAACTTTCTATTTAAGAACTTCCTTAGTTTCTATAAATTAAAGTCCAGATCATGTACCTGTGATCCATAAACACACCAAGCCCTTTGTGTGGAAACTAATCCTCCTGGGCAAATGGACAATCGCTTAATTCTGCCCAGAGAGGTGGCATCCCAGAGAGGTGGTGGATGCCCCATGCCTGGAGGTGTTCAAGGCCAGGTTGGACGGGGCCCTGGGCAACCTTGTGTAGATCCAGGCCTGGAGGTTGGTGTCCCTGCCTGTGGCAGGGGGGTTGGAACTCTGTGATCCTTGGGGTCCCTTCCAACCCAGACCTTTCTATGATTCTATGATTCTATGAATTCTGTAGTGGGATTCCTGACTGTATCACTGCCTGATAGAAAGATGTTGGGAAACTCAGAAGTGAAGTTCTGAATGTTTTTCTCTTCCTTTCCCTGTCGGGCACATTCAGTTCATAACCCTGCAAGAGAATTTGTTCAGCCCAGATAAGAAATATAGGTTCTACCAGAGTTTACATTGCTTTGTCTGTAAAATCCAAATTAGAAACAGAGAAAGCAGAAAATTGCCCAATGAAATACATTTCTGCTGAACTATGTCAAGTTATTAGTACTGAATACTTTAACAGAAACGTGTTGTCTTGTTCTGTTAGAATTTTATTTACAAGATTATATTTAGATATCTGGATAGAGCTTTCAAAATCTAGAAAATAAAATATTTTAATATTTTTTCTTTGTTTAGTTTATTGGCATGTATTTTAGTAAACCAAAAAATTACATAGAAAAATTATACATGTCAGAGGAGGGAACAAAACCAGAAATATGCTCCCAAACACCAAAGGGATTCCATCATTTTTCTGCTAACAAAGCTGAGATTTCTGTTCCTTGGAGTTGTACTAATTCTTTTTCCCATAAACTGTTTGGCTTCAAGCTGCAATAGTCTCTCCGCATTTTATTGTTGGTTTATGGGACATTAGATGAAGAAAGCATGATTTAAATTATCTTTAAAATAATTTACTGAGAGATTTTAAAGACTTGGCAACTCCGCTGGTAACAAAAGAATACTGTATATAAAACTTTATTTGTCATTTCTTTGTCTATGTATCTGTGCACATATTTAGATGCTGTCAAGAAAAAATTGTTTAAACTATGAGGAGTATGAAGCAATGATATTTAAAAGATGTTTCTCTTGAGCAAGTTAAGAAAAAATTAGTTCTTTTTATGTTTGATTTGTTCATGTATTGCTACTGCTGTTCTGTAATTTTTTTGGTTAATAATTTAATATCTAATAATCTATCATCCAATATTTCATGAAACAGCAGCTGTACTAGATGAGGAAGCCATGAGCACAATTCATATTTGACCTCAATGTTTTTATATATTGCTTTCCTGCTTTATCTTGGTGGTGTGCATTCCTCCTCTTTGACACCTAAATTAGATTCGGTTTCTCTAGAGACATTCCTCACAGCTTACATTCATGTTTTCTGCGGCTGCCAGATCTGTCTTCTACTAAATCTTGAGGAAAATTAACCCATTATATTCTGTCTGCTGTGTAACAAAAGGACTCTGCAACTGTGGAAACATCCCTTTGTTACACAATCTCCATTGCTCATAAATGAAGGAATTTCTTTATGTTGCAAATACGCTGTTGCATGTAAGCAAGGCCTCATGTATGCATCTACAGGCTTGCTTCCTCCCTTCGTATTCTTTTGCAGAATCTCCTCTACTGTTTGTTTTAAAGATATGAATTTATTTATGTAGTTATCAATTACCAATCCAATATTTAGTTCACGTGCCTTACAAATGATTAACTGGCTTATAAATTGAATGAATCAAATAACAATTACTAATCTAATTAGAATATCTATTACAAAGACACTTAGTAAAATACCACTTACTGATTAGAATACCAATTTCAAAAATAATTACCAGTTTGCAAAAAAAGAATTAAACATGTGTGTGTATATATTTAGCATGAAAGCAAAGCTTGGTTGACTCAAAACAGTCAAATTAATTTTAATAGGAAATGTCAGTGCTTTGACTCATCCCTTTTTGAAATGAAAGATATTACAAAGACACTTAGTAAAATACCACTTACTGATTAGAATACCAATTTCAAAAATAATTACCAGTTTGCAAAAAAAGAATTAAACATGTGTGTGTATATATTTAGCATGAAAGCAAAGCTTGGTTGACTCAAAACAGTCAAATTAATTTTAATAGGAAATGTCAGTGCTTTGACTCATCCCTTTTTGAAATGAAAGAGTAGTGTTAAAATTGAGTTCAGTACTGGGAGCTCACATGAATAACTAGGGATTAAAGACGTGGAGGAATTCTGGGTCACATGTTGCATGTTCAAAAAGCACTGCGAGTGCAGCGTTAAAACACACGTATAACCTTAATCTTCCCTGTTACAGTGCTGTTCAGTACTTTTCCTGTTCCATCTTGCTCCTCTGTGATGCAGCAGATAGCACCTATGTTTTGTGGGTGTTTTCCAAATTAAGTCCCAGAAAGCAGGATTGAATTTCATATGCCCAGATCATTGACCATCCTCAAACATTAATATAGTTACTAAGGTGCATAGTGCTACTTATTCTGACTGGGTTCTTAAAGGTAATACTGCAAAAAACAGTGTGCTCTTGACTAAATATTGCTAATTGAAGGTAATAATTACACTTTTACAACCCCAGGAAAATGCCAGAGTCCTCCAGGAACGGGCAGTTGCTTATATCAACACAGATTCTTCTATAGAAGGTGTGTCTTTTATTTTTAAATTCCTTTTACTTCGCGGATGTCAATTTTAATAGTTCATTGCATATTATTTATTGCATCCAGAGCTGGCAAACACAAGATAGATAATGTGATGTTCATAATAAGCGTAGCAAATACAGAACTAAATGGAGAGAGAGAACAATTTAAATTCTCATGTTGCTTTCTGGTTGCAAATAACGCAGTCCATGAGCTGCAGCCCACGTGTCTGGAGTCCAGAATGTCTCCTCTGGAGGAGTTTAGTATTCTGTACTAATGAACTGAGTGCTCTGAATGTTAAATTCTCTTTTAACCGCATTAGCTTTAATTTACAATTACAGGTTTAATATACGGCAGACTGTTTCTTGTTCTGTTTGCAGTGCCAGCTCCTTTTCCTGTGGAATTATAATATTTTTGGACACTAAAATTTATTACAATCTCAAGACAATTTGTGTCAAGACCTTAGGCTTCATTTTGTGGGGGAGGGAAGTAATTTTGGTGCTTTAGGCCAATGCAGTTACCTTTGCTTATTGCTATGAGCATGGACAATATGCAGGGAGTAAATTATGTATTATGGCAGGGCTCTCCTAGAAAAATAAACACTGAAGTGTTTCACAAAAAGCTGATCCACCACTGATTTACTAAGGCCTTCAGATTCTGAGAAGAGCCTGGCATACAGGAATGCTGATTAGAAACTGGACTTGGAATTTTGGGCCCAAGACTGTGAACTAAATCACAAAATTCTTCTGAAATTATACTGAGCTTTATTACGGAAGAGCTTCATTTGCTGTTGTCTGTACTGAAATAACATCCAGGAGAGTCCTGTGAAGCTGTCCTGCATCATAACCCCAGTTATTTAGGGCATTGCTCTTCCCATGTCAAACCCAGCTTATTTGGACTTACTGTGTGTGAATAAAAAGGATATCAACAGGCATATTTAAGAACTCTTCTTATTCCTGTCAGCTGAAAATTTTGACTGTCACAAAGGGATCGGTAGGAAAGAAAAGCCAAACCCAGTTTCTAAATGCTCAGTTGGAGTTAGGGTTTAGGGAGGGTTAGAGCTGTTCCTTCAATTATGCAGCCAACATGCTGTGTAGAAAGTAGAGCAGAATTTCACGCCTAGAAGGTCTCACAAATGAAATAATAGCTTTACAACTGCTTCATATTCTCAGCATGGATGGTAACACATATTTTTTAGTTGGTTTGCAGCCAACATGCTGCTACTTTAACAATTTTCTTTCAGATCTTGATTATTCAAACATTTCTTATGCTTTATCCATTAAAGAAAATGTGAAAGTAAAACCACTGGAAAAGAAATATGTAATAAGGAAAAGGATACCATATTCAGTGTATTGTTTTAAGTATCTTGGACGTCTTTCACCCAAGTGAGCATTAAAATCCCCTGTTGAGCCATAGCATCCATGTATTATCATCATACATTCTCCACAGCACTTCTTATGACATGTTTTGGACAGCAAATTATTTGTATTTATTGTCCTTTATGACAAGAAGATCGTGGGTCATCCTTTTGAGCATTTTTGCATCTTTAACTTCCAGTTTGCAAACATAGACTCTCCTTGGAAACATTATTACCATTATCTAGTATTTTTTCCATCATCATGGGGGTTTCTGTAATTTTTAGTCTAGTCCTCTTGTAGGTGCACACTGTGCAAAGGATGACTCAAAGGTCTAAAGCCATATCAAAACCTAATAACTGTTCTGCACTCCTGCCTGCCTCAAAAGTGGCGATAGTTTCTGTTCTATGGGACTCTTGCTGCCGTAACTGACAACGTCGGTACAAGATACTTACCCAGCTCAACGTAGCCCACGGGCAGAGAGGAAGCCTCATGGGCGTGAAGCGTAGAAGCCACAGCGTGGTGGTAAGAGGGGAGGCTTAGTAGGCAGCAGATGAACACACTTCTCTGCTTCTTTGTTGCCTCCTATTTGGGTGAGACTTACGTCTGAAATATAAAATGCCAAAGGTTTGCAAGTCTCTTAGAAGATGACCCGTCCTTCAGATACAGCCTGCAAAAACATTGAAAATGTCTGCTTTATGGTAAGAGAAGAAGCAGCTGCTTTGAAAGACTTAAAATATCTTCCAGGGACTCTGTCTTCCTGCACAGTTCCTGCATGCACTACCTTTTATTTTTAACATTCTACAAAAAGTAAGATGTTACTGTTGCCTTCTGTTTAGCACAAGCTTCAAGGAGTGTAGGAGTGACAAGGGCTTGTAGCTAATGAGGGATAGTTGGGCATTTTTTTAGAACTATGGGAAGGCTTAATTACGTTACTGTGCATGTGCTATACCCAATGAATGCATCATTGTCATGTAGTAGCAGTTATTACACAGTGTGACCAAGTACTCTGTTTCTGTATGGATTCTGAGGCAAGATCTAAATTCTTCCATTGGAGTGAAGTTGTTTGGCTAAGAAAGGGCTGCAGGGTTTAATTCACTAAGAAGACAGTGCCACTGGTATGTGAGGGGAAAATTTCCATGTCTTTGTTTCATTTTCAGGTAACTACACATTAAGAGTTGACTGTACCCCTCTTCTCTACAAATTGGTGTATAATCTGACAAAAGAGGTACATAATCAGAGCTTCTATTATTTGTGACTTTCTAAGAACATAAAACTGCAAGTTTATTGGCCAAAATTGGGTTATTGAATAATATTGGGTTTACCTTATCATTGTGCTGGAAGAATCTTGATCCCACCAAAATCAATAGCAAAACATCCCATCACTAGTACACAGTCCAGGCTCACAATTCCTCATTGTTCTTAGAAAGTTTGAGACATGTCACTGACAGAAATGGATTATTATTTACAATATGTAGTAAAATTAATAATAATAACAAAAACAAGATAATAAAACACTTGAGCAAGATCAGTTAGCTACAGCGATAAGCATTCAAGGAAAAAAATTACATTTTAAATTTCCACTTCATGTGCAAAAGAGAATCTATTCATTTTCACATTGGCTAGTTATCATTTTCTCTCTGTCTGTTCCCCCTGAATCTCCTTCATAGCTCACTGAGCCCCTGAAATACTGTGATAAATATTGAAGGATTGAGTGGGTTTTGTAACAGGCCAGATGTACGGATTTGCACGATCACAACTGGTCTAATCATGTCTCCTTTGCTTTCGCCTCTCAGGATGACTTATCATAAGGCTGAAAGATTGTGATCCGTTAAAGCATGAAACTTCGTTGGCCATGAGGAGTTAACCAGATTAGGCACCTAGCGTGAGCCATTGTCACTCTCCTCAGATCTGGGTTCATCTCAATTAACAGAAGACATCTCTGTCTGACTTAAGAAACGTAGGCTCCCTTTAAAGGCAATGGGTAGAAATAGGTACCTTTAGGATGAGACTCATTTGACCAAATGTGGTTGTCTACATATATACAGAACTTTCAAACTATTTTTTTTTTATTCTTCTTAAATTAAGGGAACCCAAGTGACTTGGTCCAGTGTAAAAATCTGCACTGTAACGGCACTTGGTAGGATGACTCCAGCTCCTAGTCTCCCACCCCATTAGCCATATTCATCCAGAGTTATTTTCAAATGCAGCACACTTGCCTTTAACAGTGGAAATGCCATGGTTTTATTCTGGGGTGGTAGATCTATGCTATTCCCATGTTTTTCTTTTCTTTTCTACATTTTATTTTCTAATCAACACTTTCTATCTTATTCTTTCTCCCTTGCTGGAGAAGAAGCTGTGGTTGTTCAGACATTAGCTGTGACGCTTCACATACTGAAGGGCATTCTGTTTCGCCCATAAAAATTTCTGTGTCTTAGTGCTGCAGGGCCCTGGATAAAATAATTTACTTTCTCTCTGCAGCAAGCCAATTATCCAGGGATACATTTTTCTGCAAAAGATAAGCAAAGTAAAAAAAAAGCTCTGGGCTAAAAATAGTACCTCACTCTTGATCTTAAGTCAACTATTCAACTCTTTGTGGGTTTGAGTAGAAAACCTCCAATAAAGTACCATAAAACCTCCAATAAAACCTCCAATAAAGTACCATACAAAGTACTTGAGACTGGCATTTCTGAAAATTTTCCTATTCGGTGTTATTTAAGCTTTTAACAGTAGAAGCATATTGTAAACAATAGAAAATCTGACAACTATTCCATAATTCCCTGCTGTCTCCCTGCTAAAAAGCTCCTAGAAGTACAGTATATTCATCCATATTCTTTATAGCTTCATTTGTAAAGTGGGTATCTTATGGCAGAGTTGCCAGTGAAAAGTCTGAGCTCCTTAAAGCTGCTGTTAGAACATCTTAGATTTTTTTTTCTTGTTATAGACAAAACCACTACTTTTTCTTTTCTGTTGTTCCACAGAGCAAGATTCTGCAACAACATTCTCATTCTCTGCTGTTCTCTGCTTTCTGTACACAGTCGAAGAGCACTTTCCCCAGTTTTATTGTATTGTCCCTGTCGAAAATCTCATCTGCAATCCTTTTTTCCTTTCAACCCTTTTTTGTTCAGTGTCTTGCCAAACAAATTTAAGACGCTCCTTGCCACATTTTTCTAAAGGAGTGCTTTTCTCTTTTTTTTTTTTTTTTTTTTTTTTTTACTGCTAACTGCCTCTCCTCATCTTTTTGAAAAATGATTGGGATCCATAAATGTATGTAACAAATGTAAACAGTGTATTTGTACTTCCCCACATGCAGCAATGCTGTTGGTTAAGAAGGATACAGCTAGCTGCAAAGGTCTCCTTTGATAATGGATGGAGTTAGAGGTACTTCCAATGAGATTATAATATTTTCCTCTCTAGATTTTAAGCCCTGATGAGGGTTATGAAAATAAGTCTCTTTATGAGAGTTGGCTTGAGAAAGATCCTGCAGCTGAAAATAACAGCTATCCCAGGTAAGTTTTTAACCTGCTTTTTCTTTCCTAATATTTTCATCATATCGTAGCATGGCTACTTTGCATAATTTTTCAAGATATGCTATTGATGACAGCAATATAAAACCTTTTAGTACAAGGTGACTCTCTAGCAATATCTTTTAAAGTAAAATAAAATAAAATTTTATTACCTTTTTTTTTTTTTTTTTAATGATGGTGACATTTCTGCCTGCTTTAAAATGAATCCTCACACATTTTAAAAGCCTTTTATTAGTCAGAAAGCAAATTGGAAAGCAATCAAAAAAGAGCAGGGCGGGGAAAGCATTCAAAATATAGTTTAGTCACCCTGCTAGACAAGATAATATCAAAATTGTTGGGATAAACAAACGATCAGTTGAAAGAAACTGCCTAGAGCAGTAATTAAAAAGCTCCCATAATACAGTTTTGTTTTACTTTGTTTATACAATGGACTTTACTTTGTTTATACAATGGATGTAAATGTAATACATTACAAATCTGTATCTGAAGGTATTAAAACTTCATAGCTGAAGATATTAAAGCTCCAAAACACAGCTTGAGCCTGTGACTCACAGGGCTACATCTCATTCGCAATGTGGCAGTACTCACGTCGGGTAAAGAGAACTGCCCCTTTGGGTGATTTGCCCACCGTGTTCTCCGTGTGTCGATCACCCTCTCTTTCAGGCCCTGGTATGATGAGTTTCTAGATCCATCAGACTCACTGAGATTTCGTCCTTTTGAAGAAGCTACTAGATCTGATCTTTCTCGGTTGATATAAATAGTTCCTAGCAGAAATTTATACTAACAGAAGAACTTGAGCTGAAACAGGAGAAATTTTTTTCTTTTTTTTAGCTGAGAAACACCAATTATTCACCAGGCTAGACACATAAACCTAAAACTTAGTATAAAACTTAAATAAATATTTGAAAATACTTAGAATATTAACTCTATTGTCATTTTCTTTTCCTCTGTCTTGCCACACGTACCCAGCAGATGGCAATATTTACTTGTAAGTAACAAATGCTCATTGTGTCTTCTGCATTGGAAATTATTTCTTGGTCTCTGATTCTACTGTGGAATATGCTAGGTATATAAACACATCTGTCTTTACATATATTGCTGCCCAATTCATATTAGTTTGGAAATAGATGATTAATGTTTTGAGACTGCAGAGACCTGCCTCATGATACAATTTTATGACTCTTGTACAAAATGTGTACATTTTTTTGCAACGTGGTCAGTGTCATAATCAGGATTGCTACCTTTAAAAGACCTTCCTAGCAATACTGGATACTGAATTACTGTGGTGGAATAAAATCAGTTAGGGTAATTAAGCTTGCCACTCATCTAGTCTCTGATCTTACTGGTGTCCCTGATGTGCTCTCCAGAAGAACTGACCTCCATTTCTTCGAAAAATCTGCATTTTGCATAAATTGCTATCATACTACAAAATAAATGCTCTCACCAAGATATTGTCTTTTCTACTTGTAGAATAAACAAACTGGGATCAGGCAGTGATTTTGAAGCTTACTTTCAGCGACTGGGAATTGCATCAGGAAGGGTCCGTTACACCAAGAATAGGGTAAGTCTTCCGGATTGCTTGAAGAAGTTTGATAGTGCTGAGCAGTCATCTTTTAAAAGCATTTATTCATAATTAATGAAAAAGCTTCAAAGAATCTTTGACCCGTTTGTGTATCAGTGCCAATGCTTAATTTAGCGAGAAACCTAAATGTCGGGAGAATAAAATGGTGATGTGTATATTCTACAGTCTCTCAAGTTCACAGAAAGGTATTTATAGAATGTGATTGGAGGTGTATATTTCATTCCCCCATACTATTAGTAGGTCCCTTAATATACAAATCTTCCTTGATTGTGTTCAGAAGTAATTACACAAGGTAAAAAGGGGCCTTGATTGGGGACTTCTGCTATCCAAAACCCCAAACTGTTTTCACTTTTAGTGGAGGCAATCTCTGTAGGATGGGACTGAAGGCAGGACTGTGTAGACAGAGAGAGGGAAGCCTGCTCACTTCATCTTGTGCAAGAGTCCATGGATTCAGGTTGTTGTAGGTTTTTAAAATGAACACACAGAAGGACATGGAGCTGTTGGAGCGGGTCCAGAGGAGGCTACAAG
The DNA here is from genome assembly GCA_000699545.1 of Podiceps cristatus. NCBI lineage: Eukaryota > Metazoa > Chordata > Aves > Podicipediformes > Podicipedidae > Podiceps > Podiceps cristatus. The sequence goes on from JMFS01054858.1 coordinate 13,054, forward strand.
AATGATCCGAGGGCTGGAGCAGCTCTGCTGTGAGGACAGGCTGAGAGAGTTGGGCTTGTTCAGCCTGGAGAAGAGAAGGCTGCGGGGAGACCTGATTGCAGCCTGTCAGTGCTTAAAGGGGGCCTATAGGAAAGAGGGGGAGAATCTTTTCAGTAGGGACAATGGTGACAGGACAAGGGGTGATGGTTTCAAGCTGAAACAGGGTAGGTTTAGATTAGATGTAAGGAAGAAATTCTTCACAATGAGGGTGGTGAAGCACTGGAAGGGGTTGCCCAGAGAGGTGGTGGAGGCCCCATCCCTGGAAACATTCCAGCCCAGGCTGGACGGGGCTGTGAGAAATCTGGTCTGGGTAATGGTGTCCCTGCTCACTGCAGGGGGGTTGGACTAGATGAGCTCTGGGGGTCCCTTCCAACCCAAAACATTCTATGATTCTATGATTCTAAAAATGGAAGGATAGTAAATTGTGTTTTGTAGCAAATAGCTATTTTGATTTGGAAACTGAGATAATATCATCCCTTAACCACAGTTAGAATATAGGGCACTGACAAATTTTCTTGCTCTTTTTCAGAAAGCAGACAAATTCAGCAATTATCCCGTTTATCACACTGTATATGAGACCTTTGAGTTAGTGGAAAAATTTTATGACCCCACCTTCAAGAAGCAGCTAACAGTTGCCCAGTTACGAGGCAAACTGGTTTATGAACTGGCAGATTCTAAAGTCATTCCATTCGACTGTAGAGATTACGGAGAAGCCTTAAAAGGATATAGCAACAGAATTTATAAATTGGCCAAGAAACACGAAGAACAGCTGAAACTTTCCAAAGTATCGTTTGGTGAGTAATAGCCACAAGGATATTTCTTTAGTGCATTAATTAGAATCATGCAGGGAGGCATTATATCTGTTATAGCTCTGAACCTGAATTCTTTACTTTCCTGTTTTAATTCTGCCATGGTAATAATAAACCTCTAATTATTTTTCTAAACATAACACAGGTTTAACACATTGTTGTCTAGATGTGAGGGTTATAACAATTTTCATGGATATTATTAATTGTGGGCATTATTAAAGTGCTCATGAGCAGTCACGGACCTCCAATGCAGAACACTATCAGTCTGCAGAGATGTATCAGTCTGCTTCTCACTTTCTTACTTAAAAAAGAAGACAAATTAAATGTTTATGGCAACTGCCTGGAACCTGAGAGACAGGTGCCCATTCCTCCTCAGCCAAGAACTTACCTGACCCTGGGAAACTTGTTTACTATGGGCGTCAGTGCCTCGCTACCACTTTTAGGCCGCAGAAGCACTTCTCTAACTCTTCTGCATAAATATATTCATTTGCTGAGCACTTGGACACATTGTAATTAAAACATATAAGCCATGTCTGAAGCAGAAGAGGGCTCTGGATCCCAGGCTAGGATAGCTTCCACAGTAAGTAAGTTCTTTCTCTCCTTCTCTCTCTCTTTTTTTTTTTTAAAAAAAAATTTTTATTTCTTGCCTTATTCATCCCTTGTGTTTCTGTACCAAGGAGGATTTTCAGTCAGTCCTAATTCACTTACTATCTGATGGAACCATGGTTTAGAGACAAAAACAAGCTTTTTGGAGATGTAGTACTCTCTTGGGTTCTGTGAAACATAAGAAGTAACTGAAATCGAATCCTCATTTGGCGAAAACTAAAAATGACATTTCAAACTTCATGTAATGGCTTAGGTGAAAAAGTTCTTGACTCTTTTGAAAAGGCATCCTTTTTTTGTAAAAAGGCCACTTGAGACAGAGGAAACCGGGTGTGATGGATCATCTGGTCTGATATTTTGCGTAACAGAAAGATTCATTTCAATATATTCTTCTGTGTACTGCAGCATACCTTGTAAGGAAACATCAAAGCTGGCATTCTTTTTGCAGTAGTAGAACATCTACTGGAATTTCTGTTAAATCATTTATTTTCAGTGTTTGAGCTTCTTTCTCATTTCAGATTAGAAGTTGCCCAAACTACCTTCTGACCAAGGCATCTATTTTTGTTCCTAGATTCTAGAAGCAATGTGTTGTGGGTTTTTTTTTTTTTAGCATTTCCCCCCCAGTATCACTTAACCCTCTTCATAATAATTTTATAGGTGTGTCACTTTGACCAGCTTTTTACAAGGCTTGTTTTTCAGTCTTTTCATTCTTTTTATGGCTCTTTTCGGATGCCTGATCAGTTTTAAATTATTTCATGGATAAAACTATAATTTTTAATATTTGTTTATTCTATTACACCAGAGTGCATTAAACTATATATGCAGTTTTTACAATACTGTGAAAATTAAAATTCATTTTACTCAGCATTTTCATAGAATTGCCTATTGATGACACTGAATGTGAGAAAATTGTTAATTAAACATGAATAAATCACATAATTGTCCTTCAAAATAATAGATGGAGATTTTTATTTGCCTTTGGATTCACATTTTAGGTGCTCCTCTGCAACAATGAAGGCTAGAAACCTTTCTTCATGAAATACGTACTTGTAGTCATGTGCTATCAGTAACTAAGGTTTTCAGGGGAAAAAAGAAAAAAAAAAAAAAAAAAAAGAAATGTGATATTTTCTAAAATAACCAACACTGAAAGCATCGAATAGCTAGCAAACATGATCACAAATTCTCTTACATATTTTCAGATGACCTTTTTTTCTCTTAAACCCCCTCCTACTACTTCTGAAATATAATCTGCTGCCACAGTGTAACCATGACGTCAGCAGGGCAGAGCTCTGTCCCCTGACAAACTTTTAAGTATCGCCACGGTTGTGGACAAGTGTAAATTCTCACCCTCACGAGGTAACATGGATCTGTGCAGACTGCAGTCCGTAAAGAGGTTGCATACATAAAAGCTGTGACTTTAACTCTGTCAACTAAACAAAAATATTAAGTCAAGAGCAAGCAAGTGTAGGCTGGTGATGAATAAATAAGTTTACTAGAAATAGAAGAGCAAATGAGACTGCAGAACAGCTTTCAATAGGAGTTCTGGGAACAGAAAGCCTATCACACTAAATAGTGTGATAAATTTATAAACAGTGAAGGGCTCTAACTGCCAACGGAGGACTGGATTTAGGAGATGACCTAATCTTATGCCTCATATTCCTGTATGATCAGAGAGAGGATACTCTGGTTTATCTAAAGTTTTCTGAAACTTGTGGGCAAAATGTGCAAGTTGTAAATCTTCCTTGTTTGTAATTGAGTTGAATCTTGGTAAGGCCAGTTCTTCTTCTCCTTGTAACATCCACTTTTTATTTATTCTAGAAAAATTAGTTGTATAAGTTGATGCTTTTCCCAGGTCTGTATTAAATAGACCCTTCCACAGGGAAATCATCACAGCTGATATTGTCATTAAAAGAAAGGCCTGCTGCTTCTTTGGCTAAGCTGTTCCACATGGTTTGGACGTGCTGCCAGGGACAGAGCAGGAAAAAGCAACCGACTTACCCGCCACCCGCCTGCAGATAGACAGGCGTAACAGGGAGAATGCTGGGCCCCGCGCAGCAGCCCCGGGGGAAGGCGGCAGGGCCACGGCGGAGGCACCCCAGTGCGCGTGTGGGGCAAGCACGGGCTCGGCTACTTCAGTCTGCCTTGTCTATCACCCTGTTCCACGACAGCTGCGTCTTTTATGCCTCACCTAACGTTATTCAATGTACATATCGCACTCTTCTGTTATGATATGAATAGGACATAATGTTCCAAGAGGGAAATCCTGCTGTCCTTCCACAGCCTGCTGGAAGAGCTGGTATTTTTGATGTGAGTCGGGCTTTTTATCCCTAAACACTGCAGCGCATCCCTTTGTTAAAAACGAAACCGCGGAGTTCTCCGTTTGCAATGCCAGCCGATCTTTTCCTTGCCAGGCAGAGGGAAAACCGGTACTGGTGACAGCTTTGTCAAGCATTCTGCTTTGTTGTTGGCCTCGTTGCGCAAGGTCTTTGTTACTGCTAGCAGTGCAGCTCTTCAAAGTCTGCACTAGGGAAACTGATGAATTATGGAAAGATAACAAAATTAATGCAATTATACCAGCAAAACAAATGTAGTTTTTATTCCATTGGGTAACTGAAAGGTATATTGGGCTCAGCAGATACTCTGAAGTTGTTCACACAGTCCCGCCTTTTCTAGATCCTCTTTTTTCTGCTGTGGCAAATTTCTCAAAGGCTGCTGCTGAATTTCACAGAAGACTTGAACAAGTTGACAAGAAAGAGTAAGTCTGAAAAAAAAAAAAAAAAGATTATCTATCTATCTATCTATCTATCTGCCTTAGGTACCCAGGGTGGCAGTTCTTTCTTTCCATTGACTACACAAGGGTTCTCTCTGATGAATGTAGAACAGAGCCCTTGAACTCTGACGCAGGCAATATCTGCTAAGATGAATTCTGCTTCCTGTGATGAATAGTGTCAGCTGTAGAGCTTATTGTATCTGCTTGACACTAAAATTATCATAAAACATGGGAAGACAGGTAACAGTGAAAGTTAAAGTTGGACTGAGCTCAGTATTTAGACACCTACATTCAAGTGTTGTAGGTGATGCCAGAATTTGTACTTCCAGCACACCTCCAGGAGACAGGAGGATGCTTCAGAGTGTCTCAGCTGTCCATACGATGCTTGCAAACCTAAGGTTGCTGTGGGACTCCGGTGTCCTCTGAGTGCAGTGGCTGGGGGCCAGGTGCTCCTAAGCACCTAGCACAGTACCAGTGGTTAGGCAACTGAATCCTGGCCTTACTGTAGAGATTAGAGCAGGAGTTTGAACACTTGGCTTATGGATGGACACCAAAATCTGGCTATTTTCATCTTGGCCTAAATCTCAGCCTCCCTCTCCCCACGGTTAAGTGGGATCTTTCTAGTGCCATTTAATACTAAGGAAATATCTGACAATCTCAGAAAGTCTTCCATTTTATTTTGCATAGTGTGGAAGCTTGTAGTTGAGTTTTCTAACACAGAAATCCTAATGTATTAATGTAACGTATTGAATATCTCCATCTGCAAAATCTCATCTTTTCTCAAACTGCAGATCATTTTTGTCTTTTTTTTTTCTGTCCAAAGAAGAGGAAAAGTAGAAAAAAAAAATTTAAAAAGAAACTGGAAAGTCATGCTTCCTCATTGTGTTCAATGTCTCTGTTTCCATTTTCTGCAGTCCTGTTGCAGTGCGAATCATGAACGATCAGCTGATGTTTATAGAAAGAGCTTTCATCGATCCTCTTGGCTTACCAGGAAGGAAGTTTTACAGGTGAGACAAGAAGCTTCTTGACCAGCTGTCTAAGGCACTGTATTTTTGAAGGCAAATCCCATTCTAACTGACCGGTCGGTTGAACTGCTGGATAGGCTTCATATAGGAATTACATCTCAGCAGACTCTGGTTTAAGTACAAACCAGTGAGTAGCAGTCTTTGTTTCTAACCCCCAAGGTGAACTCCTTGGTGGCACCAGTTTTGTGTTTCTTAATTCCTCCTCTTGGCTCTGGCACTCTCATCATTCTCTGAGTTTTATTTGCAGGTGTGTAGTACTACCTCTGCTACCACTTGCTCATTTGAATCTGTACGAAGTGAGGATTGAGTGGAGAATCAACTGTATGGAAAGAAAGGAGAAATGAGATTGGAGTAAAAGGGAGAAAAGCATGAGAACAGATGTGTAGTGAGGATCAGGTGAAGAGAGAAGCCCAGAAGAGAGAGCTTGGAGAGAGTAACCTTTGAGCACGGGACAGGTAAAGGCACAAGAGCTGTGCTGCAGAGTCCCGTCTGTCCCAACTTTGGCTGCTTCTGTAGATGCTCCTCTTAGCTTAAATCACTAACTAGTTATTCTTGAAGTTTTCTCTCTACAAGCACATGGTCCCAGAGAAAGTTTGGTGCACCACAATACCCTTTATAGAAACCCAGTGCATTTACTAGCAACTCTTGGCGAGAAGCTAGCTTCCAGCGTCAGGTGCGTGACTACCTCACGTTACTCTCAGTATCCCCCTTTTCCTCGTGACTGGATATATCTGACTCACTGATTGACGGTTTTCACACCAAGCCAGAAGTCTCTCAGGCAGGTAGAACTGAGAATCACACTTCCATCCTCCTAGGATAAACTGTCATTCACGCTTTTGGAAGAATGAAATGGTTGTTTTCTACAATCCTTCTTTGGGGTGTTAGGTATCGTTTGGAGTTGTCTGGATATTTTTTTTTCTTACTTTATTGCATTTATTAAGGTAGTTTTAGTGTTTATTTTTATTTGGGAGGCCTCTTTCACATGCTACAAATGTGCTTTGATACGTCACATACTGGTGGACTTGTCAGTGCTATGTTTGTGGTTGGACTCAATGATCTTAAAGGTCTTTTCCAACCTAAATGATTCTATGATTCACATGAACAAAATCAATTTAAAAGCAGATCTGCAACTGATAATTATTTAAGAAAAAACCCCACCAACAAATAAAATTGATACTTTTTCCCAGTTCTATTCCAATATAATCACTTCTATGAAGAATTCCCGCTCTTCTCAAGAATTTCCCCTCTTTTCACATTCCTTTCCCAGATCTGCCAACCATCAATCAATTGATTAGTTATTTTTAGAGGTTCCTATTCCACCACTTCTTGTTGTACACCCATAACTAATTATATTCTCTGTTCCAGGCTGCTGCAGTAGTTCAAGCTCCCATTTTAGAAAAAAACATTAACATGGTTTCAATCCTAATTAGACAAATACACCATCTCTTCCCAAGGAGAAGGCTACATATCCTAAATCTGTGCCCTTTCCCATAGGTGTTGCCCTTGGAGCTGCTTCCTCACATCCTTTTAAAGAAAGATCAAGCTAGATTTCCTGTGTATTTATTAAGTGCTGATCTTCACGGGATTCATAGATGTTTTATGTAGCACACATAGAGTTCTCTACAATGAATACACGCCCCATTAATGGGTCCTTTATTTAGTAAACCTACATTTTTTCCTTCTTTCCCCACAGACATGTCATCTTTGCTCCAAGCAGTCACAACAAGTATGCTGGAGAGTCCTTCCCGGGGATCTATGATGCCATGTTTGATATTGAAAGCAAAGCAGACCAGCATGGAGCCTGGGAAGAAGTGAAGAGGCAGATTTCCATTGCAGCCTTCACTGTGCAGGCAGCAGCAGGGACACTGAAAGAAGTAGCATAGGAAAATGCCTTCGAAAAGCTCAGTCAAATGGCAAACTCCAAAATGCACTGTAATCAGGCTACTTCCATGACCCAGTCTCCCCTGACTGCCTACTGCAGCTGAGTTTCCAGCCTCCTGAATGTATGCAAGTGTACTGGTAGGGTGAGCAGGAGCTCTGCGTATCAAAGAACTCCTGAGCTAGAAATCACTGCTTCTCTGATACTGACAGAACTGTAGCTTTAAGAACAACCCAGATGGAAGTGACTTTGGGGGTGGGAAGAAGGAAGGATCAGTTCCCAGTTAGAGTTTTTGGAAAGATATGCCATTTTTGAGGACCCTTTATTTTGGATGGAGAATTATAAAACCAGTTATTTGCCAAGCTACCTGTAAATCTTGACCATAGCAGTGATCAACAGCACACATTTCAAGAGAAAAAATGTAACACTCCTCAGCATGTGCATTTTACTTGTTCTGATAATTACTTTTATAATGTAAGACACCAAAGGCATCTCTGTGTTTTAGAATCTATTCTGCAGGACTGGTGAGTGCTCATTATACTGATTTGCTTTTTTTCCTGAAAAACAAAACAAAACAAAACAACAAAATACTGGCCCTCTTGCCAGCTGCCAAAGCAGTACTAGCCATTCTTGCTAGTCAGAGAAAACATCAACTTATACGCAGAAATCCCAAAGCATTTTCTCCGCAAGCCCCTCTGAAAGACATTGTGCACCTCCCTCCTTTCTTTGCACTTTGGAACATACAGATTTTGGGGGATAACCAAACACTGACCTCTCTGCTCCTTTTGGCACTTTCACCAGTCCCAACCCCCTGGCAGCTTTTGTTCTTATCTTCTCCCAGGAGATCTCTTTCATGCAGATCTCTTCTTCCAGTTGAGGGAGCTGGAGGACATTGTCACTGTTGGCATAGGGCCTGAGGTTATTCTGAACCTGAAGACCTGAAGAAAGTTTCCCATCAGGAACCGCTTTTGCATTCAAAGAGAAATGGAAATGCATGAGAAGGGTAATATCACAAAACTGTTTAATTTGTTAAAAAAAAAAAAAAAAATATTCTTGCTTCATTTGCCCTTTAAATGTACTTCTCATCTACATGCTTTACAACTAATAAAAGTGCTAGAATTTTATTAAATCACATTCTAGTTTGTGGGAGCTGATAACAACCAATCTCTTCTCTTATGTAAAATATACTACAGTTTTTCTCACAACCATAAATTGCACCAGGTTGTGGGAATAAAATCCTTTTTGGTTTATGGGGAATAGAACGAATGTGGTACTAAAAAAGAGTGAATTAGAAAAGCGGGACAATTACTAGGCTACAGAAGGAGTTGTTCTCATCTCAAATGCTTTGAATTCAGACAAGAGACCGGAAATTACTATAGTTCAGTCCTTTGGGAAGTTGTTTTGGGGGATATGTGCCACCAAGAAGAGAGGCTTCCATTGGCATCACTTCCAATAAGCCGCTCCGAAAGATGAAGGAGTGTGTACCTGTGGATGTTGTGCTCAGAATTTACGGTTAAATGGCTTTTCACAAATCAAGCTTTAGGCACACGAGGAGGAAATTACACTTCCACTTCATGTTTTACCTCTTCTGTTGGAAAAAGTAGTGCTTAACTGACCTTGTCAGCGTAAGAGAGCATTAGAATCGTAGAATCATAGAATCACAGAATGTTTTTTGTCAGAAGGGACCCCCAGAGCCCATCTAGTC
>JMFS01054864.1:0-24405 GCA_000699545.1 Podiceps cristatus
GGTGAGCGAGCGGCTGAGTGGTCTGGTTACCCCTCGGGGTTAAACCACGACATGAGTTCACACAGTGAGATGCTGCAATAACCAGCCCACGGCTCCCTTTGTTTGGGTACCTGAGACCTTCTGGTTCGTTGAAGCAGAGGGAGCTCAGAGACTGTAGCCATGTAAACAGACACGGTGAACCTATTAAAAATAAGCTGACTTCACTTTTCCCCACTTCCCGATGGAACAGCTAGCAGATCGAGCAACTCGCACACTAATTTTTCTCTGAAACAGGATGAGTCAGTGACAGGTACGTTGATCTCCCCATGGCATTAGGAGATACCAAGTTGGAACTTTGAGGATACTGCTTCTGTTTTTTAAAGCACAAGACAAAGATTTCCAAGAACAGTGAAAAAGGTTACTGCTGCACTTCCCAGAAAAAACAGTGAAATGACAATAAAACAGCCTGAGTTTTAGGGGGGTTTGGTTTCATGGGAAAAGGCAGATTTTAACAGATGTCATGTTGGATCCAAAGAGGCTCAGAACTGCACTGCTAACAGCAGCCAATACTTTTTTAATTTAAATATCCTGTTAGCTTTCTATTTGGAAATTTTTCAGATGGCAGCGAGCACCTGGAGCTACATGAGGCAAGAAGCAGCATGAAAGGAGGAACGTCAATCACACAGCATCCAGGCACTTCTGCTGATGACTTACCTTTGCCGGACGCATGTAAGATGGGAACAGAGGAAGTCTCGATCACACACACTCGCTTTCTCATCGATCCAGCTGCTTTGAAGGGAGTATGGCATATATTTCCAGGAGATTTTAAAAGGTAACCTGTGTGTATTTTACTTTGCCTAAGCAAGTTTATTCTGCACAGGTTCCCATGTTTTTACTCTTTTTAGAATCTGACATTGCAACTCACGAAAATGTCTTCACAGCATCACATTTTATTTCTGTTTAGATGGTCATCAGCTCTTGATCAAATCAAGGGCCCGTGTTCCTGGTCTCTTCACGACTAGACATATCCATCTTGTACCTCACGCCCATATTTTAGAAACCCCATGTGCAAGTCTAATTCAGTTATTCAGGAAATTCCAATAAAATGTTCAACCTTAAATAGCCATATGGTACTCTATATTTATTAGGGGGGACACATGGAACAGGGAGAATGAAGAGCTTCAAAGCAAAATAAATTATTAAAGGCCAATCAGCAGCAATTCTGGTGATAAAGTGACTGAATTAGCATTCAGTGGATCTTACTTCTTTTCCCACTAAACCTCACTTGTTTTGATAAAAATAAATGCTTATTGCTCCTGTATCATTTCTTCCAATTTGAGGCATCTGCTCAACACTTGGCCTCTGAGCTGTTTCAGTTTGGGTATAATGCAATACTGAGATACCATACATTTAATCCTCAGCAGAAGAAAACTCCACAGGATTCATAACTGATGTTTTCACATAAAGCAGTTATCATGACATTACACACATTTATGCCAGACTTCCAGGTGTTTGCATTTTGATGTGGGACAACAACATGCACAGGAAAACATAAAAAGTAAAAAAGATAAACCAAAAACATAATACTGATTTCAAGTGGCTTTTGAATTAATAATTAGGATTTCTTCACATTCAAGAACTAATTCCCAAGTGTAAATCCACATTTTAGCATACAGCAAAACATTTATACCTAAGGTCAGACTGCTGGCTTCACAACGGACTCGTGAAGACAGCGAATAATCTATGCTTTGCTGTCAGTAATGTTAAGAGTCTCCTCTCCAGAATTCACCCCATCTTCCCTGATACCTCAAGGCAGTATGAATACATACGCGTGTGCGTGTATATAGACGTAGATGAAAACACAGATGTATATACAAACACAACTCTTGCACATTCAGAATGCCACTAAAAGATTAAGAAAAGCTAGTGGATAACATATTCATCATAGCCTAATAAAAGTGACACTCTAAAATGATTTTTTTTAATTGAGTTTGTGTTAGTCTTGACAACTCCTTGCAAGCACCAATTTAATTAGATTGCAAACACATACTGGAATGGTTTATAAAGTATATTTTGCCTAGAGCATGACATCAGTAAAGATAAGGATTTTCCATGTCTACATCTGAATTTGTTAATTATATCTACTATCACATTTTAATCAGTACCCAGCTACCACATCACGGTAAACATCTTTCTTAAAAGAAAGCAATTTTTTAGAAGTAGCTTAAACCTTTTTTAAAGGAAAAAACAAGCAAACAAACAAGCAACTCCAGGGAATACTTCTCCAAGCAAAATAGTACTGAGTTTGAAATTATTGCAATAGTTTTGGCCAAAAGGCTTGGCTGATACTTGGTTCTTCTACCTCAAAGACTGCAGCTGTCTTTTGACCTTGCTGATCTTCATAGCACAAAAGCAAATGCATTGCATGGGGTGGAGGGGAAACAAATCTCACCAGATTTCCAGAAAGCTATCACGAATGGCACATAGGACTGGAAGCACAAAATTTTAAACCAAACTAAAAATTGTTATTACATGCTAATGTGTGATTGACTGCAAGCTTCAAGTTCCTCTAATCTGCATAATGAGAATACAAAATATAAATTGACAGAAGGCAAGGAAACTCAAAGTTATAGTGGTAATAATGTCCGTTATTGAAACAAAGCACAGCAAACTGAAATAAAATATAAGCTTCAATCTTTTTTTTGTTACTCTCACAGGGTCTGATGTTTCATTAATGAAGAGCCATTTTTTGACAGAGGACATACACACAGACCAAATCTTTCCTCTTCTCCTTCATCCCCCTGCAGAAAACCCGCCCTGGGTTTGGGCAGGGGGAGAGGAAGGAAGTGCAGATCCCTCTCCTCCTTCCATCTGGAAGGGTTTGTCCAGATCATTTGGGTCTTCTACACAAGAAAGACTCAGGATGACAGGAATACACCTGAATACTTATCCACCCCCTCCAGTAACGACCTCTGTTAATTTTCAGACCCGGGACATGAAAAAGCCCATACAGGGTTTTTCACAGAGATGAACAAGGAGTGCATTAGTGCACGTCTTGGGAACAGGCGCGACCCTGCAGTGCAGACACCCATCAGACCTTTGCACTAACAGAAAGCTTCTTAACATCACAAGTCTTATTTTTGAGGATTTTTTTTTTCTATTTTTCTGTTTCGTTTCAGTAGCATAGGAAGGATGTATATTTGAAATTAACAGAAACCCTTTTAAATAATTAAAAAAATCCTTTATTAATAAATTTAACATTTTTCCCACTTATTTAAAGTTGTAGAAGTATACATGATACATTCCAAATACGCAGCCAAGGAAAAAACTGAAAAAGAATATTAGAAATAAATAACGCAAGTCTGTAAGAGTCAAACATTTTCTCAGAAATTCTGTAAACAGATTGTGATTGGGACCTTTCAGGAAGTACTGTGTCTGTCTTAAAATATGAGACTTCAAGAAATAAAATCATAGAAAAACTGAAGTGTGGTTCTCAGAAAACCACTCCTTTTCAGGATCCATATTCTATACTTTGCATAAGCCTACATTAATATGCTAAACAAATAAGCCTTAAATTTAAGTGACCACAGAAATGGAAATGTTGATAGGAAGTGCCTCCCTGTGGCTTGCAGCCATCTAATTATAGTAACTTGCTGTGCAACAGCATGCAAGGTTCCTTGAGGCAACAAATCTTTTAAATAATACAATGTCCTTAACGCTCATCGAAAGCAAAATAAAAGACAGACTATCTGACATATCCTTTCTGAAAACACCATGATTGCAAATAGCTGAGTAACATGGAAAAGGATGAACCTCTTCCCCACGTTCAGTTGTTCCCAGGAGCAAACAAGAACTCCCTTGGAACAGACACACATTTGGGCAGAATGTAAGCTTCAGTCATTACATCTTGTACGTAATGGTACCTCTGAAGGGGTAACTGTTTTACGTGACACTGTTTTCTCTGTTGCAGGAGACAGCACCAGAATGTTTCCAGACAACTAACCCGCAGCAAGGAGAATTTGACAACGCACAGCTGAAATGAGAAGCTCCCTGCGATAGACCTGAGGTGACAAAACCATGTTGCCTATGAAAGCTTCACACCTTCTTCATTCCTCTATTCCCCAAATACCACAACATGTTCTTAACTCTGTGTCCCAACAATTAAATCTCAGGTTACTAAGTAATATTCATATAAATCTGAAAGTGCTTACTTTATGTTGCAAAGTAATCAATGACAAAATAATTTCTGAAGGACCCCTGCATGAATTCTACTGCCTTGTTTGACATTATTGCCCAACAATGAAAATTTAGATGCGCAACAGTCATGAAACAGTAATACATTCAACTGAGTCTTTTTAAAAAGCATTTTCAAGACAGTTTTAAAAACAAACAGAATGAGAAGGGAAGGTTTGCAAATCAAGTCTGCTTTAACTTATCCTGGTAAGAGTAAGGAAAAACTTTTCAGTATTGGATATACAATATAATACTGCTGTGAGAAGGAGGAAAATCAGGTTCCTTGAAAAGCCCTTGCATTTGGACAGTTTTTTGCAAGCCACAACTGCTTGTCTCCCTCTTAAATTCTCACTGTATTATTTAATCACTTCACCAGTAAAAGCCTGGAGAATTTACAAGTCAGTCAAAACCATCACAACTAACAGATGGTTAGTCCATAAAAAAGGAACACCTATTTTCCTCTCAATAGATTCTTACAGGTGTCTGAAACACTACTGGAAGACATGCCAACTATTAGGCCACTTGTATTTGTGTCTGTCTCAGTAACGTGGTACCACAGATCACAGCAGCTTTCCTGCCAGTAGATGATATCCTAAGCATTCTTTGCTACAGACTTGTAAGCAAATCATGGAAAAAAAACCCATCCCACAGTGAAGCTGTCGCAACTGGCCCTTTTTTGGTTTAACTGTATTGACAATGTCAATTTAAAATAAGAAATAAAAATCACAGAATCACAGAATCACAGAATGGTCTGGGTTGGAAGGGACCCCAAGGATCATAGAGTTCCAACCCCCCTGCCATAGGCAGGGACACCAAGCTCCAGACCTGGACCTACATGAGGTTGGCCAGGGCCCCATCCAACCTGGCCTTGAACACCTCCAGGCATGGGGCATCCACCACCTCTCTGGGCAGCCTGTTCCAGCCCCTCACCACTTCAGATACAACTATTCAATACAATTAACCATGCCAGTTTGTTAAACTGAAGCATCCTTGTGGCCTGTGGCCTTACATTGCAAATAAATCACATCTGGACTTGTGGATCCCAGACAGATCGGTTAACTGGTAACACAACATTTACAGCGGTATCTGAGGCAGAAGCAGCACTTCTGAGTTTCCCATCTCAGGTGGCAGCACAGGTGCTTTTTCTGTTAGTCATTTTCTACCATTCAATACGTGATCACCAGCGTTACACTGACCCTTACTTTGCTTCAGGAAAAGGCTACTAAAGGCTATTCTAGTGTCTCCTAAAACGTGAATAGATTTCACCGCAAGCATGAGTAAGTCCCAAATCAATACTCTAAAATCTTCATATATATAATGGAATTATTCCACTTGAATTAATTACCTGTATAAGAAAAATAATACTCCATCCATTCCATTCACATTTCACTCAATACAATTAAATATTGAAATATTAAATCATTTTTTGGTATTTGAATTTGGGATTTTTTTTCTTTATGATACACACTTATTTGCACATCATATGATTGTAACTCAAAGCTTTATTTTCTTTGTCCGACTACTTCTTTCATAGGTACAGTGGCATTTAAAAACAGAAGCAAATTCTAAAAACTCAGAAATACGGCAAACAGTTGTTTGGAAAAAAACAATGCATACATCTATTCACCTATGCAACAGCAGCATCTGACAATTGCTTTGAGAAAGCTGTTAGCCCAGAAGACATTTTCCCATAGCTCTGAAAAAGCCGACTTCAATGACAGCAAAGTTGAAAAATTTTCTCACTACCTTACAGACAAATTATAATGAAAAACTTTGATACCCTTGTAAAATACCTCCTTTTTAAACTTCAGCAAATTGTACTGAACTTCTGAGATCATTTACCTAGCCAGTTCTTTAAACTACAGCATAAACTACAGTGGAATATATTGAATAATTAATTTCCAGAGTTCACCTTTATTAAAAACAAGGTTTTTGTTGTGAGAACAAATAATCTCTCACTTGTAGCTTGAAAGCCCAAGATAGGATCATTGGCTTCCAGGGTTGCTACTAGCTGCTTAGCAACCTGTCCTACTTGTCTTCCTTCCTTCCTGTTGTAGAGAACTGTGGACAGAGGAGTCGGCTGACGGTAGATGAAAACTCGTCGCAAGCACTCACAAAGAGCAGCGTAGGAGTAATCTGGAGCACAAGCCATGAACTTCTTGTCTTGCTTTGATGCTTGGACATAACCTGCACAGCCCAAAAAGAAGCAGAGAGGATAAGTAATATATTGGTTCCAACAGTGCTTTAACTAAGACAAAATCAAGTTTAGCTTAAAAAAATGAATGCAATTCGTAACAAAAAAAAAAAAAAAATAAGATATATATATTGTTATTAAATAAGCCAGTAGTTTTGGGAGGTATGCATTAACCAATTTAATACCAATATACACTTCTGCACACCTTCCTAACTGGTGTTTTTGATGCATATGCATGTATAGCTAGATACTGTTTCCTCACCTAACCCCTCTCCGCCTCACAAGCTCTCCCATTTTCTCAGGAGGATCATAAAGCACAATCTTGGCCCAATATTAGTCATCTACGCAGAATAATCCTTTTCTCTCCCCTCATCTCCCAGTTTGTAATAACATTTACAATTAAAGGCTTCTGAGCCTACCTAATCTTGAACAGACATTTAAGACTTGCCTGCTACTTAGAACCGACTGAAAAAAACACAAGATACTTTTCAATACACTATAATCTTTGTTAATAGTCACTAAGAAGGAAAAACCTTCCTTTTCCTCTTCTGTTACAGAACTCATTTAGTAAACAGACATTTCAGACTGATTTGCTTTCACACTTTACTAAAGAGAACTGAGACACAATCTTTGCAAAGTGATCTACCATGTTTCTGAAACGTTATTTGCTTCACTTCCCTTGAACAATGCATGGCAATGGTTATCTTTGAAAGACAGCGCCTCTGAGAGCAGCCAGCAGGCTAGAGTTTATGGGGTTTGGCTCTTTCCTTATTATCATAGGGTAGAGGTCAGAGTATTTGGACTGGGGCTGGCTGGGATGGAGTTAATTTTCTTCACAGCAGATCATAAGGTGCTGTGTTTTGGATTTGTGGCTAAAGCGGTGCTGATACCACACAATCCTTTTACAATCTGTTAAAAACTAATTCCAAATGTTCAAATACAAGAAGAAAGAAAATAGAGCTACTACCATTGCTTTGGTCAATACAACGAATACTGTAGCTTTTGGAAAACTAGCCCTTTAATGTAGAAGATACAAATTTTTACTACTAGCTCTTGCAAAGTACTTCTAAATTTGGTTCCAGATAAACAAGCTGATGACTTACATCACCATTAGCATGTAGAAGGTGAACTAGATTAGTACAGAAGTGTAAACTTCGATATAATACTGTAAAATGATAGTATGATAAGGAGAAAGAAGTAGAAGAACAGTGCTGGGTTTTATCACCTTAGGTACAAAAAGCTCTAAGATATAGTAAGATCCTTCCTGTTATTTTCAAAACAATAAACACATTCTTAAAACAGTACTACAAAGTCAGCATAGAAACCTGAAACTAATAGAAATTTGAAAACACACCTTAATCCTTATCATCAGCATTTTTCCTAGTATAATGAAATTTGAAATGAGAAAACAAAGAACAAATTGTGAAATTAATCTCTTATTAGAGGATTTGTTAAGATGCTTACAGCTTAATTTCATATTAAGTTAAAATAACAGGCTATTAAAAAAATCATTCTTCTTATAAAATTAAATAAATTGCAAAAACTCAGAACAAAACCAATTAAGTATTATAGTAACCTATGTAAAAAACAAACAAACAAACAAAACAGCTAATATATTCCCTCTCACTTTGGGCCCAGACTGGGAATAAATTGTCACACTCATGGCATTATCAAAGGAATGGGTCTAGAGAACATTTAGAGAACATGAAGACTATAGTAGACTATAGTTGTCACAGCAGAAGTAAATTCTGGACCAGATTAATTTTCATGAAAATTAATTTATCTGTTTCTTACTTGACAGGTACAATAGTGGGCTACAAGGACCATCCTATTTGTTCTGATATGGCAATTCTTACTCTTGCATCCACATTTTTCAAAGTACTTTCTGCTTCTGAGCTTCAGGATTCCGCTCCCAGCAGTGAGCAAAACCAACTCCTTAGTCCCGATTGCAAGAATATAGCAATAACTAATGATCCTTCACAATTGCATTTTCTACTCTTATGTAGTCTGTAATTTCAACAGTTAGGGGCTTCTTGAGCCAGAGCTGGCACAGTTACACTCTTGATTGATCTTTCCTGTCATGATAACTTTTTATTTTCAAATTCATGAAAACTTTCTATGTCCACAAAGTTCTGTAGCAGATCGTTCCATAGCTTAAACATGCATATGTGAACTATTTCTTTTAGCTTCTTTTGAATCTGCTATGTACCAGCATCATTTGATGCTCCTAGCTCTTACAACAGAAGAAACTGTGAACAAACATGTCCAATTCTTCAGAATTATCACCTGGGACAAGAAGACAGGAACACTTATCAAAACTTCTTACCATAAGCATATATACACATAGACATGTCATCAATGAACTGCAGCTGTTTCCCTAATGATTTCCGTGTGAGTATTAAGGTGGTGATTGTGCTTTTAAGTCTTTAACTCAAGTTCACTTACCCAAAGGAACTCTCCTTTTTACTGTGCAGTACTGTGCTTGCATCCTGTGTACAGGCTGAAAAGCCTTATTTCCTCCCAAGGCATAAACTTTTTATTTCTTATGTTCTAATATTTCTAATATTAAGCTATCATGCTGCTATCAACAGAATTATAGTAACTTCAAATAAAATTTAATTAAGTGAAATACCAACAGAAGCCATACTAAAAGTTTTCAGGTAGAAAAGTCTCAGATAGAGGAGTGTGACACAGAAGTTAATTTCCTACCTAAGGCATTAAAAGTTGCAATATGTTCCCACATGTTCTCTGGTTGGTCGGAGTGGGGCTGCCAGAGAAGAGCATCAACATCATGTCTCAGGCAGAAGCATGGCATTTCTCTGGGATCCACAACAACTGAGAAAAGATACTGGTTGCTTCCAAGATTAATCTGAAAACAAAACAAAGAAATAAAAAATACTGATTCAAACCATAAATAGTAGATTCTGCCACATATACTGCCAAAGTTAGTTGATCAACGGCTTCATGTTAGTTAACAAAATGTTTGAATACATTATGCTGCATCCTAGTGATCCACAGCTCAATACACTACAGGTAGCTAATATATTTCAAGCAGATGCAATTAAGTTTCTTGGGATAATATTTAGGGAAACACTATGTCCACTACACAAGCAAATGGGAAAGTGTTTTGTGTAGAAATAGTTTTCTAGGATAGGGGATCCTGACCTACAACTTCACATGCTAGAAAAACATTCTCCCTAAGTAATCACATCTGTTTTTCTGCAGTGCCAACGGGGAAGGAAATTCTCTCCCTCTGCAGAAAAAATTGGTAAGCACTGGAACAAGGATTAGTTAGAGTATTAAAATTATGAAATGTCAACAATTTTTTATTTAGTCACAGTCAAGTAATTAATGTATTTCAGATTAGCACACTCTTCATCAAATATGTCTAGGTCACCAAAAACATTCAATAACCACTTCTATGCACTAGCAATGACCAATTACATAAGACAGACATGACAGGCACATCCATCTACCTGAATAAACAATAAAACAACACATTTTGAGTTTTCTATGTAAAGCCTTCTAAAGGAAGTTAACAGCGATATTTTTAATGTTGTAGCACTATTACTAGCAACTACTCAAAGAGGAAAGAACAATTTGTTCCCTAAGATCTATCACAAAAGAACACTCAGGAATTCCTGTTTGTACTCAGAGCTGATCTACATTGTTCATGTTACCAGATGAACAAATACTTTTGAACTCGTTTTTATATCCAGAAGCTATGTCTGCCACAGCAACATGCAGGATTATACCCTAATACATAGTACAATATATTACTCCTCAATGTGCATTTCAGATGCTGACATTTGTTAACTAATCGTTCTCAAACAGCTGTCACAGCACTCTTTTTATTACATGTATTGTGGCAGTAACTATGAACTGCAAGCCTTTTATACTATCACAGTACAAATGTCACAGGATGGGGTCTCTGTCTTGAAGACCTTAATTTAATCTTAATATAAAATGCAGTGGACAGAAACAACAGCTATCAAGACCAAGAAATTTGTTTACTTGAGGTTATACAATCTATGGCAGAACTAATACATTTATTTCATCTGACTCAATTTAAGTCTAATGGCTCAACTTCAAAACAGCTTTCTGTTACCGCACTTTTCAACAGACATACAAATTCTTCAGTTGTATTAAAACTACAAAAGAGGTGAAATAATCTTCAGTCTCCATTAGGACCAGATGTAATCATGAAATGAGGGTTACTAATTTTCTAAGCAATGATGAGGCAAAGAAACACTAATAAAGATCACATCAAGAGCTCCACTAGTAAAGTGCCTTAAGGTGAACAAAGAAAACAGGAGGCAGGTGTTATATAGGTGCACTGTACTGAGCAAAACAGGAAGTCTGAAGTCCTAGTCCCTCAGACCTCTTAACGTCTGAGAAAGGTAAGAAGTCAGCAGAGGTCAGGCAGATGACACCAACAGATGTGAGTGGAACAGATCTCTAAGGAGCACAAGAAAAATAGGCAGAATGAAGGAGAAACAACTTGAGAAAGGGAACAAGTTGAGACTTCTCATACGTTCAGTTTAAGACTCACTCCATGGGCCCCTATTGCATGCACACAGTGGCACCTGCTTCTCACACCTGTGAAAAAGGCAATCACAGGGATTGTGCACCAAGACACACTGGTGTGATGACATCCCACAGGGTCATGGACAGTCAGTTACAGTAGGATTTGACCAGAAGAACCTGTGAGAAGGTCCAGCCTCCTCAGCTGTTTTTTATCAATGCAACCTCTGTTTTGCTGCTGGACAGCTAACTGCCCAAAGTCACTGTTACTACTTCTACTTCATTCCCTAATCTCCCAGGTAAGAAGAGCAAGTTGTTCCTGGAGCACCAGACGGAAATGAACCTTGGCTTCTTACAGACTGGAATTACATTTCCCCAAGCTTCTCCTCCCCAGAACTCCTTGAAGATGTCATCTCTTCTTGTTTTTAAGGTTTTTCCTCCCATAATCCCTACCTGCTTTGTTGAATATGAAGTAGCATAGTCTATGACTAATCCCAAGCTTTGTCTGTGCTTACAGGCCAAACAGCTACTGCTGTTCAAACGGGATATGGACAGAGTTACTGTGGTCAGTTTGACTTTGGGTGGCTGCCAGACACCCACCCAGCTGCCCTCTCACCCTCCTAAACAAGACGGGGGAAAGAATAAAATGAAAAAGCTCATGGGTTAAGATAAAGACAGGGAGATGTCTTTTCCGTAGGGACAATGGTGATAGGACAAGGGGTAATGGTTTCAAGCTGAAACAGGGTAGGTTTAGACTAGATGTAAGGAGAAAATTCTTTACAATGAGGGTGGTGAAGCACTGGAACGGGTTGCCCAGAGAGGTGGTGGAGGCCCCATCCCTGGAAACATTCCAGACCAGGTTGGACGGGGCTCTGAGCAACCTGGTCTGGGTAATGGTGTCCCTGCTCCCTGCAGGGGGGGTCGGACTAGATGACCGCTAGTGGTCCCTTCCAGCCCAAAACATTCTATGATTCTATGATTCTAGATCACTTATCAATTCTACCAGCAAGGACAAAATAGACTTTACTTGGGGAAATTTTATTTAATTTATTGCCAATTAAAAGTAAAGTAGGGTGATGAAAAACAAAGATTTTTGGAAAAAACAAACCCAAACTTTCCCTATGCCCTTCCCTGGCTCAACTTCACTCCTTCATTCATGAGTCCTCTCCCTCCCCCACTACCAGAGTGGTGCAGGGAGATGGGAAATGGGGTTGGAGTCAGTCCATAATGCTTCCTCTCTGCTGCTCCTTCCTCTTAACACTGTTCCCCTGCTCCAGCATGGGGTCCTTTCCCATGGGCTGCAGTTCTTCAAGAACTGCCCCAGCGTGGGCCCTTTCCACAGAGCACAGTCCTTCAGGAATGGACTGCTCTGGCATGGGTTTTCCATGGGCCACAGTTCCTACCAGAAAACCTGCTCATGAATAAGCACCTCTCCACGGGCCACAGCTCCTGCCAGGAGCCAGCTCCTGTGTGGGCCCCCACTGCTTGCAGCTTCCTCCAGGGCACATCTACCTGCTTTAGTGTAAGGTCCTCCATGGGATACTGAATGGATATCTACTCCACCATGGTCCTCCATGGGCTGCAGGGGGACAAGCCGCTTCACCATGGTCTTCACCATGGTATGCAGGAGAATCTCTGCTCCAGTGCCTGGAGCACCTCCTCCCTTCTCTGACCTTGGTGTTTCAGTGCTGTTTCTCTCACATTTTTCTCACTCCTCCCTCTCACTACTGCTGCATAGCATTTTTACCCTTTCTTAAACATGTTTTGCCCGAGGGGCCAGCAGCATCTCCGATGGGTTCAGCTGTGTCCTACAGTGGGTCTCCACTGCAGCTGTTTGGAACCAGATGTGTCTGGCACAGGGCAGCCCCAGCCTCTTCCTTGCAGGGGCCACCCTTGCAGCCCCCACCCCCGCTGCCAACACCTGAGTATGAACACCCAATACAGCTCTACAAGCTGAGGCACCATGTATAGGTGTCTCCTCCTTCTTACTGTTGTATCTGAACTGAGAGAAGTCAAGCATCTTTGAGAAGGTAACAAAGCACTCTTCTCATCTACAGCACACTTCATCATGCATTAGTCCTTTAGCTAAAGAAGAGGGTCGGAGATGGGTTAGCTGCCTATTTTACATGCAACAGAGACACAGATCACTTGGACAGACAGCCCAAATGCAAAAAAAAAAGTTTTGTGAATGTTGTCAGAAGATGAGAAACTTAACTGCGATAAAAGAACCATTCAAACCTGAAGCAGTTATTCAGATAATGCACTCAGAATCAGAAAAGCTCTTGAGGAAGACCTTGCCTCTCCTCTTGTCTGTCACCACTAGAGCACCTCTGCTCCAACGGGCGTGCACAAACACATCATGCCTCCCGCACTCCCGGAGCTCAGATGTAAGCATAATGTATTTCACAGAATGACATGTGGTTTTAGTTAACAGAGGTCATTTTAGCATCTACTGAGAAGGCAGACTCATGCTTCTATATAGGCATACGAGGAGCAAGGAAAAAGTAGAAAATGAACGGAAGTTCTTCTATTATGTTTCCATAATCCACTTATCAACCAGAAAACTTGCCTTCCACAAATCAACTTCTCTCTGAGCTTACCTACTGCAATTAGCTATTCAAAGACCTAGGTTTACATAGTCTATTTCTTATTTTCTCCTTGCTCCACAAACCACTGGGAATACTCTCTTTTGTAGCTAAAAAAGAAGCAGTGTCTCTTCCCTTAAGCCACCCCAATTTTGCTAAGTATTGGGATGCCTGGGTTTCCCCACTGCAAGCACACAGCACCACTTTGTACTTCAGACATCTTTCAGTATCTTTTCAACTTATTAATTTCTGTGCATTTTATCATACATGTGCCTGCAACTGTTTTTGACAGGATGAGTAATACAGAACTCAAGCATATGGTAGTATACATATTAGTCTACGCAACACAGAGGCAAGCTTTATGTTGTAAATGCTACTGCAAGCAGTTCCAAAAACAATGTAGTGTTTTTAGGTAGCCCAAACTTCACCTGAAAAAGCCCCTCCCCCCCACAGCAAAAAATGTTGTCTATCACACATCTCTAGTTTCTGATGGCTTGGAAACACAACACCCTGGAGTCTAGGCTACCATTAAGCTAAATTAAAGAACTGATACTGATAAAGCAAATAATCCTCTATAGGAGAAACTGAATAACTGCATTTGAGCTAGTGGAGACAAATGTGATTTTGCCATAGAAAAACAGGCCAGTATAACAATGTATTTGACAAAGATTGCTGGCTGTCAAATCTATTTATTTCAGCTGGATCATTGCCATTGAAATGCACTAGAAAATGTCAAGAAAAGAAGAATCAAGTCTCTTTACAGAAAAGATCAATACATCATCAAAGTTTTATATCCTTAAATATAAAGGACAGGTTATAGGAATGTTTCCCACTCAAAGTGGGAAATGTTCCTATATATACTTCATGCTCTTAAATTCTCTAAGATTATGGACACTTTTCACAAAGTTGTCTCCAACTTAAGAACAAAAAGACATATACAACTGTATACTACTGATGATGGCTTACTACAAGGGTGAAAAGCTGTATCAGATACACTTTTGAAGGAATAGGCCCCTGAAATGCTAACAAAAAAACCCAAACAATTTGAAAGTGAAAATATATTCCTGTACGGTGAAAAACTCAGTGAAATGCTCATGTTCCTGTGTCCTCCAACAAGGAGCAAAACCACAAGATGACATAGTTGAGATTGGAAGGGACTTGTGGAGGTATTCTAGTCCGATGCGCCTACAAGCAGGGTCAGCTAGAGCAGGTTATACATGCATGAAAATTTCCTACCCACAGTAATTGCCCTTTGACTGTAATGCTTTAAACACATTAGCCTTTGGATTACTTTTATGTCACCCACTTTTAAGAGCTCTTTACAAACACCCTGGAGTTCAAACTTGGTCCACAATGTCATGCTGCCTGCTACAAAGCAGTATATATCAGATCTGCCTTTCTTGATCCCATGATATCATTTTCCTCCTGGTCTGTGAAACATCTCTGGGGTACAAACTTCTTACCCTTCAGGGCAAGAGGCAGTACCTTAGGCTAAGTAATCCAGAACTTTATCCAGTCTCAAAAACCTCAAGGTCAGAGGCTGGGCAACCTTACTAGGCAACCCGATCCATGCTACAATCATGGTGTAAAAATTTTTCCTTCCATCCAGTTTGAACCTTTTGTTTCTACTTACAGCTGATGTTTCTTGTTCTGTTATGAACCCATTCAAAATCTCATCCTGTAACTGTGACATTTTCTGTACAAAACAGGTTATCCTATATGTACTATGCATGACACAAGATAGTAATGAGGTGCAACACCAGCGTTTATTACAAGCTTAGTAGAGACACCTTGAAAAAAACCAAAACAAAACAAAACCCCGAAATCCCTAAAAAACCCATGACGACAACTTAATCTGTGACACTTTCATATGATTAATTTGCTTCCTGCTTTAGTCAATGGACCAGATCAAGTACTAACTTATTGTTAGTCAAGGTTGCTTACAACACAGATCAAGCCTCATACTGAAGTATTTTGCTACAATCTGTTATTTCCAGTGTGACTGACGAACAAGTACCATAAAGTGATCCAGCTCTTTAGTAAAAAACGTCAACTTTCAACCAGGCTATCTGCAAAGCTACTGGGTAAAATGCAAGCTAAGGAATCTAGAAGAATTTTATGCCACTGAAAAAGACCCCTTTCTTATAATTATTCCAACATAACTTTGCTTTTTTGGGGGGTTGGACTAGATGACCGCTAGCGGTCCCTTCTAACCCAAAACATTCTATGATTCTATGATCTTTCAAATGGGTCACTTGTGAAAGTATACATATTTTTAAAATCAGAATAAAGGGAGCCTCAATTTTAAATTAAAATGACATTAAATAACATATTGTTGATAATTTCTGTTGCTACTATGATTTTACATTATGGAAGAAATTTATGTGGTTTCAACAGTTTGCACAGATTTTTGTTCTGATAACAGAATTCAACTCGCATATCACAAAAAATGTTTTAAAATATTTCTGTAATAATTTGCAGCACTTACTACATGAGTGACTTTCAAATCACCATCAAATCTGCACAAGCTTGCACTATCTTCAAGAAAAGCATCACATTCTTC
Organism: Podiceps cristatus; assembly: GCA_000699545.1. Lineage (NCBI taxonomy): Eukaryota > Metazoa > Chordata > Aves > Podicipediformes > Podicipedidae > Podiceps > Podiceps cristatus. Next base: position 16,079 of record JMFS01054864.1, read on the forward strand.
TAATTCTTGAGCATTACAAGGTGGGTTTTCCTTTTCAGGGTTTGGATTCTGAAATAAAAAGACAATGAGCTACACTGAAAATCTCAGCTACTGAACATATATATACACATATATATATAAAATCCCTTTTCATAACAAAAAATTCAATAGAACAGGAAGAATCATTTGCATAGCCTTAAATACTTAAAGATCAAGCTATTATGTACTTATTCAAAACCATTTCTATTGTGTTGCATAAGTGGCAGTATAAACAAAGTCCAATTCAGTTTAAGGAAAGGTACATAAGCCACTAAAATATGCATAATAAATTCCCTTCTGTAAGTAGCAAAAGCATACAATCCTGAAAACCTACGCAAGTTTAGCAAATTTACATTAGTGTAAGCTTCTTTCATATTGCCATTGGAGAGCCTATTAAAAAAATGGATTAATTCATTTTGTAAGTAGCTCTAAATACATGCCTCCTTCTATCTTTGTTAATAATTATTTAAAATTAACAATGTCGTTATGCATATTTTTCAATGCACTCAAAACAAGAAAAAAGCATGTGTATTGTTTTACATCCCACAAGTCAAAGAAAAGGAAAAAACATCATTTTGAGAGAAAGATATAACATTACTGCATAAAGAAAGAGCTTACTTCTGCTGCTAATGAAATCTTCCTTGGATAATTTTTAAAACAATCAAGCTAAGTTATCTTTGTGATATAATTAAAGAACTAATTTAATCAATAACAGAAACGGACCTGTGAAGGCAAAAATATACACTTCCTCATTAAGTATGAATTAATATTGCTTCTTGTACAAAAAAGACACCATCTTGACAGCTAATATAAACTGAAAGCTGAGCCTAAACAGAATGTGTAGGAAATGATTAGACAGGACACTGACTCAATTCATCTCGCAGGGGGCAGTTCCTCAGTTCCTCTGCTCAGTTCTTCAATCATTTCAGCTGATTACTAAAAACTTTCATTTTGGTTCAGTTCACAGAGTGAAGCACCTTTTTTTTTAAAAAAAAAAAATACTAAGACAATTTAAGTTCAAAGAAAACAAACATGAAGAGATAAAAATGTTCTTGAATGAGAGAAACCAGTAAAATTGTCATATACTGCAGGCATTTAACGCACAAGACTTCAAACAGAATATCTGCCTCTACAGGCTAGACTTTGAGGTTCATCTCTCTTCTATCAAGCAGTCTTGATGGCCTCTGGTGTATTGTTTCATTGGGTGGCTTTTAAAAGAAAGCCTTCCAGGTAAACATCATTACTATAAGCAATTGAGATGACCAAAAATAATCCATGCCTTTATTACACATATTTAGCTAAAGTTACAGTATAACAAAATATGTAACATTTATTTAATTGCAGTTACCTAAGTAGATTTTTTTTTACATGATCATTATTGCACACAAGCAGAAAAGCTGTGACAAAAAAAAAAAAAAAAAATCATCACTTCAAGCTCAGTATGAGTTATAGAAGAAAAGAAATATGATGTTCCTAATAAATGCAAGGTCAAAAGATGTACTACAATATCTTGCCCACAAAGAGTGAGGGGAAGAGGAGAGAAATGAGTTTAGAGCACTACACAGAATTACGTAACACTTTTCAGCATTATTAAAAGAAGTAATAATCCAAAACTAATATATCGAGATCCATAGGGAGTCACACTTCAGAAGTTTTAGATAGGATGTCATTTTCTAATTAAACCAAAAGAGGAAGTATCAAGCAAACAGTAGTTAAAAATTACATTTTATTTTAAGGAGACTCCCCATATAACGACAGAAAGTTCATAAGTCATGGTTATTCTTTCCTAAATTTTCCTTTTAAAAATTTGATTTACACTCACAGTCTATAAGCCAAGTACAGTGTCCCTAGGATGACAGTATAAAAGTGTTGCTAACCTATTAATAAACAACAGACAGACATCCTTAAAAATTACTTAAATCAACTGCTTTAAGACAAACTGCCACACCATAAGTGGTGGGAACAAAATTTATTTTTAATGTTATATCAGACATCTGTTTTGGTGAAAAGACGCAATCATGTAAGCTAAATTCAGTCCCCCATGAAGATGACATTACTGTTTAAAGTATATTCACAACTCCAGTGCCATTACTTTGTTAACAGTTTCAGTTACAAATGAATGTAGACTTAGGATCCTGAACAGTAAGTGAACTGATGAACTATGTCAATGAAGTGCAAATTAGGTTATCAAGAAATGACAACACACAAACGTACAAGAATTTTAAATATTTTATTTTCAACTCCTTACCATTACTTCAGATGTAAGATGAATCAGGCTTTCAGCTATTTCAGAGCGTTGGGAAGAGTCCATAATTAATTCCCCTCTTGTGTCACCAACTATTAGCTCTGTCCACCAGGGTCCCTCGTTTTTCTTAATTAGAGAAATTTCCAAACTAGAATGCAAGTATAAGACAGAGTAGTACATGAAAACTCTGCATCCATTTCTCAGATTAGTCAAAAATCTCTACATATAGATTTGACCATTTCTCACCAAACTGAATTAATAATGAAAATCACATAACAGAAACCAATAGCATTCAAATTGACTATTCAATATACCTATTCTAATGGAAAATATTCTGAAGAAAAACAGACCAAGGACATGTGATTTCTAAAACCCTAAGAACAAAGAGAATGTACTCAGGTAAGTGTCCTCAGAGTTTTCAACGTAAATGCTGTTTTCCCTGAAGCAGTCTTATTAAAATATTTTAAATACTGTAGTAGATTACCTGTAAAGAAATCTATTCAAGAAGTAACAGAATTTTACTACAGAGATTTATTTGAAACTTAAATAGTACTTAATAGGGCTGCTTAAGTTTACACTACTTTTATATAACATCTAAGACAAAAATATTTGTATTTTTTAGACCTCAGAAATACTACAACAGTTAATTATCTACATTATTTATCTAAAATCATATCTTAGGAGACATATGATTTCTGTAACCTGTAAAAAAACCCCAAAATAAACCAAAACACAACACACACACACACACACCCCCCCAACAAATCAAAACAAAAACCAACTTAAGAGAACCTGGTATAGCCATTAGGAATAATGAACTAACTAAATAGAGAATAAGAGACTTAACCCAGCACCAACACAGCAATTCCATTTAATTACTACATTAGACCAACACATGGATATAACAATAAAATGAGTTAGTTTTATTATATTCACTTTTTAGATACACTGACAGGGTCTACAATGACAGTTTTTTTACCTGACAGCACAGGAAACCCTTCTAAGTTACTAACTACTGCATCATAGCAATAACTATGTGTTGAACTCTGAATCAGTTTCTGAAGCAACTACATTGGTATTAAAAATAGCACTCTTACAGGAGATATTTGGAGCAAGTTTTAGACTTCTAATCAACAGATTTAAAGTGGTACTGCAGCACCAACATTAAGAACTGAGTTAACTTAACTAGACTGAAATCTGTAATTACTATTTACTGTGAAAATACAAGCTTGAGATTCACGCAACACTGCTCACTTGATGTAATCACTCGAGTAATAAAAAAATCTAATTACTCAGCTGAGTTGTTTTTCACTATAATATCTAATAATCAACAACTGAAAAATCACATTTTAGTATATAGTATAATATATGTACAGATATTAGTCCCCCTATTTAATTCTTATTTCTATATTTTGCAGTTGACCTTTTGGGGAAAAGCCAGTATTTTTGAAGCAGCAAATCAAAGGAAAATCATAGAATCACAGAAAGTATCTTAAGTCAGAAGGGACCTATAGGATCGTAAGAGTCCAACTCCCTGCTCATCACAGGACTACCTAAAACTAAACCATTTGACTATCAAAAGAAACTGAAAAACATCTTAACTGGGAATGTCTTGCAGGAAATGTCACACTAGTTTTCTTATTATAACCAAATCTCATAAGGTCTATATACACCTGTATGCTTCACATAGAAGTTCAAAAAATAGACTAATGAAAAATATTGACATCAAGCTTGTCCAAGCATCCAGAAGAGAGCATTATTTCTACCATATCTTTTTCCACGTTGTATTTTAAACTATTATAATGGCAAGAATAACTGCTGCCATACGTATTACATACAAAGCAATATGCAAAACTATCATAATACAAAGTATCTCAGACATGTAACACACTGCTTTCCAATTTCCACACTTTGGGAATAGTATAGTGAAAATGTATGGATTTACAAGTTGTAATTTGAAACTGTAGTGACTTTCCCCCCCCCTTTTTTCTACTTGAAGCTTGGACTTCACGGTCCCAGAAAGCTATAGTTAATATAAAGTCTATTTTTCACTGGGTCTTCTCAAAATCCCTCTTTAGATGGCCATATTTTCCATAACATTACGGCTGGGAACATTACTGTGCCATTGAAATAAATCTGTATTCTCCCCACTTACTGCATGCTGGTTCAGGTTTATAGGATTAAAATTTGTGCATCTCAAAACCTCTCAGAGGAAACTAAATTGGAAACTCTGCAAGAAACAATGTGGACTAAAAATGCCTACTGGAGACCCAAGGACAGACCTGAACTACACCAAAAGTTACAGGTATTTTTCATATCAGTAAGCTACACATAGGCAGAAATAACTTATTGAACTGGGAATCCAAGACAGAAAACTGAAGTGCATACACTCTCATAGAACAGGTATGAGATACTGAAAAATTGAGAGATCAATAAAACTACATGCCCTGCTCTAAGGCTCTACTGGGTAAAAAATTAACTGCAAATTTCCTATTGCATGATTACCTTTATTACAATATACTGCATTCAGAATAATTAAACTGTAAAACCAGTAACAAATCTGCAGCAAAAAGGGGGGAAAAAAAAAAAAACAAACCAAACCACCAAAACCACAAAAAAGCATCGATTATAAATCAAGGGTAAGATAGACTGAAAGATCCTGTTACAAAGTTACACCACTGAAATTCAACTCTTCAATTATTGGAGTCAAACCCAAGACTTTCAAGAAATATGGATAGTCAAAGGGATAATTTTTCTTCAGAAGAAATCCCTAACTACAGCACAATCATACTTTATTGCCAGGATCACAGCAAGAACAACTTCTACACTACTAGATTATTGGGAATTTCTTTTAATACTTGTACATTTTTTCTCAGAGTGGGTATTTGGTGACTGTTAACCAAAGAAAGCTCAAAACGTAAAAAAGTCAGTAACTAAGAACTGTAAGTTTATCATTAGTAAATTTAGTTTATGGAAATGCAAAAGGGACTGTAATACAAGTAGCAAATACTGTTATCTGGTATTTATATTTTTCAGAACCCAGAGTGCTTCAAATGAAAACTAAATTGGATACTAATGATTGGTATTAGAAAACAAGAGGCCAAGCAGAGAGCAACAAAAGACAATTCATGCATTCCCCCCACCCCACCCCATGTCCAGGGGGTATACTGTTCCCATTAATATATTAGGAACTTCAAGAATGAGTTTTTCTTGACCAAAGAAATTCTTGATCCTTTAATCTAGTAAACAGATTTAAGTACTTTTGTCGTACTCTGGTACTAACTTTGGCTGGGATAGAGTTAATTTTCTTCATAGTAGCTCATGGAATGCTATGTTTCAGATTTGGTTTTGATTTGGATAAAAGACAAATGTGCTTAGTGATATAGGCAAATCTGTATTTTGTTAAATTTATGTCCTTTATCATAGAGTATTTGCAAAACTTCCCCTGTGAGAGAACTTATTTTTTATCTTATTTCCACAGAAACAACTCATTTCTTCACATAATGACACCACATACGGAAATTACTCTTTAAGCAACCATTTAATCAAACCTGCTTGTTTCAAGGCATAGTGGCTCATTACTTTATCATAGGAGAGAGCAAAAGCAGTAAATGTCTAAATACATATTATATACTGACAGAACTTGTTGCTTTTCTTATGCTTGTTGGAAGATTCCAGACAAATTCCATCATGAACCATGTCCAAACAATGACACTTGAAACACAGTGTTACTTATCAACTAATTTCCTTGCATTCTCCCTCCCCCATCAGCCTGTATCCTTTTTTCCCACACTTTATCTAACATTTAAATAATTTCTTTGGTTCAGGACTTAGCCTATGGTTCTGCATTTACAAAATGATCAACACAAGGTGCTTCCAGCCTGCAACCAGTGTTTATGTCACCGAGCCTGTGACAGACTAAACTCCTGGGGTGAATGCCACTCACTGAACAAACTCTTACGATGGATGGAAGATCACTGGTGCAGATGGGCAAGGGGACGTGCCCATGAGGCTCAGGGAAGAACACATAGAAACCGACCTTCTCAACACACAGGGCGGCTATCAGCAGTTGAGTAGATCAACTGGTGGTCTAAATGTTTCTCGAGTTCATTAAAAACATTATGAATATGTCCCTGAGTTAGCCAGACCAGCATGGGGGAGTGAATACGAGGCTCAGCCCGGTTGGAGTATAGAAACGAGACCACTAACAAAAGAATTTACAAGAGAGCAATGGGCTGGAGCTGGCTTCCACCCATGTATTTCTTCCCTGCAAGTGGGGATGCCCAGCACTGTGACAGCGAGCATGTTACAGAGACTGGTAATGGGAATCACGTTGGTATTGTGACTAAACCGTGTACTGCAATTGCTATATTTTCCTAACTGTAACTTACATCTGTATCAAATTTTCAGTGTATTTTGTATCACTCTGCTAAATCAGAAATCCTGTGCAACATCAACTGTCTTCGAATAAACAAATTTTATAGTTACACCCTCCGGGTGTGGAATATCTAAAAGAACCTGGTCAGACAGTATTATACTCTGACAGAGAAACACATAACAGCTGCAGCTCAGTCTTATTCTGGTTGAAGTGAACAAACCAGCACAAATACCTTCTATATCCAAATATCTTCTGTAACTTAAAAGGAATACCAGAGGTAGCCAACTAAAAATACAATTAACTTTTCATCCTGTAGCCCACTACTGCAAATACAACCTCTTAACAAGTTTAAAGAAAAAAAGAAACCTCACAAATTTAATACTGTAGCAGACTGTAAAACAACTGATTTAAGTTTGTTCTTTTTTTTTTTTTTTCTTATTTATGGACACTCCTACTACCCTGAACTCCTTTTGTGATTATGCATTAATTATAATAGCTGTGAAGTAATATATGTAGTGAAGAAATATTTGGGTGCCTAGATTCACAGGTGTTACAAAGAGAATACTTGAAGAACCTGGACAACTCTATCTTGCAATAAGACTATACATATCAATATCTGATAGCTGTGAACTTGTGCACAAATCCCTACCTGAACATTTAAGAGACTAATATGAGACTTGTAAATAACAAAACACACTCCCAAGTTAAATAAACAATGCAGTAAGTCACAGACTGTAAAATGTATGCACTTTTCAAAGTTCAGAAGTATCACAAAGCTCTTAAAACAGAAAATGTTTAGTCTGTTCCAGACTTTCAAAACCACCTCTCTCAGACAGACAAACAGAAACCCACCAGTGCAAATGACAAGAAAAACTATAAAAATTCCAAGGTATGCCTACAGGTAATATGGGCTTAGGGTACAAAGAAGAACAAGATTATTAAAGTGTGGCTCAACTATTTTTTTTTTTTTTTTGTAAAGCACATACTGCATTTCATTCATCATGACTTAAGTCTTATTTCAAATAATTTAGATGGTGCTTCAGTTCTAGCTGTTCTGACCAAGTAGCACAAGTGGAAGTACAACTGAAAAGGTGAGCAAAGACTTTCAATCCCTCTTGGAAGTGGAAGGATCAAGATGTGTACGTTTAGGAGTGTATTTAAGCATTCAACTGCTCCCTCAGTTCATGTCCTACAAGGCAGACAAAATGGTGTATATAAGCATTCACTGCACCTGTTAACTGCCACAAAGAAAGCGGCTTATAACACAAACCTTTAGCTTCAAGTCTCAAACAGAAACCTTAGAGGAATACATTTCCAAATAGATAGGGATTTCACACTCCCTTTTACACGTGCAGAAACACATGTGGAAGTAAATCTGAATAGCTATGTCACTTTCCAGATAGGAAGCATGTTTATTGATGCAAACACAAGTGTTTAGGGCTCTGTAGGGACCTTTGGAGGCTCTGCTAACAATAAAGAGTCTAAGTAGAAAGCAAAATTAGATGTTCAAAATTAGGTTGCAATTCTCTACCAGAGAACTAAAATTCTAGAACAACAAGTTTTGAAACTTAAAAAACAGAGTAAATTTCACTATGGTTCAGGGAGCTCCAAATGATTTCTCTCCCCCCATCCCACCCATTCTTTTGTGTTGCTGTTGGGTCTTTTTCGGGGGGTGGGGTGGGGGGA